>NMRA01000150.1:437706-508944 GCA_002633005.1 Phoronis australis
ATCCGCCACTGCAGTCCGCGGGTGGCTTAAGTTAAAAACTGCCAGTTCCAAGCCAGCTAGGCTAAGGCTAAAAGTCAGAAAATCTATCCGACACAACTCGAACTCCATATGAATAGACAGAAATCCGTTTATAAGCTTTGAGCTGGATGCACACCCTAACTGCATTGCGCTGTACGCCTGGGCACTCGGTCGTCGGAAAATCTCCCGCCGACAGCCTGATCGACATCAGTTTATTTATACTACATCCTGTTGATCAACTCAGTCCCTGCTCACCAACAATGCTTCAGTTTCCAATAACGATCTTCTTTAATCTCTTTAGGAAAAGTATCGATATCTTTACTGTTATAAACTCAAACTAGACCTACCGTATTGATATACTCAACAATAAAAATTGCTACTGGTTTTATGTAATTCGACCCGTTGCTTCACGATGCAAATTTTGACTTTGGACTACGTGAAGATTCAGATTCTCTCCTCCGACGGTAGTTCCCGGCACTCACCATGACGGCGACATCCCGTACTGTTGCTCCCAACTTGTTCGATTTTATAGCCAAACAAGTTGGGAAGTTTACCCTCGTAGCCAATATCTTACACGACTAATTAACTCCATTCTGGCATTTATGGTTGGAGGGCCTGCGCTCTTTTGTTCGATAATTGCTCTAATGTCCGATCAGATCGTATCTAGCCTGCATGTCTGAGCTGGGCTGATAAAAATGAAAGTTAAGTTATAACACTTATTTGAGCGTAAACCAATAGAATTTCTGAATTCCTCGCCAAATGCTTATCATATTCCGTTTTTGAATCACCAAAATCGCCCAACTACAACAGAATTTAAGACAATCTATTCTGTCCAAACGGATTACGAACGCACTGGGTTTGACTGTGTTCTGCCAGTGAATACGCGTTTGGTAATAGCGTGCAACCATACGTTTCCTTTGAAGCCTGGGAGATAATTGGCCTGCTTGTTATATCATACGGGACAAAAGACTGAGCTGGGCAGTTAACAAAAGAGCCAGATGTTATCGCACGTTCAGCACCCCTCACGTCTGGAAAAGTTACTGAACGACACCGCTGTAAGTGCGATGGTGTATTTTTCACATTTTTGGGTTCACATGACGTGACTGAAACATAAGAACTACCACCACAACATATTGCTGCATTTTTCAGATCATCGGAACGAGGTTGGGATTTTCACTCGCGTGCCGGTCACACGTCCATACTCATTGAAATGTATACATGAATTTTACGGCTGAAAACAGACGAATCCTTAGTTAAAATTTGGGATTGTTGTTATTCTTCAACAAACGATAGAAATACCGAATGGGTGGACGTAAGTTGGCCAGAGCTAGAAAACAACATCCTCTTCACCGAGTTACACGGAGTTTCAGAGGAAGCAACGCACAACATGATCATTTTGTGACTACCGGCGCGCGCTAGCTGGTTCGACTGAAAATTTTCTTTTGAATAGACACTAGGTGGTGCGTGTGCAAAATTTTAGTTCTTTTGAACTGAAGACGAAGAACGGCATAACCGTGGGAAAGCCGGTTGAGCATCAGCAAAATCATTTTATCACCAATGTCTTCGGTCCAACCAGTTCCGTTCACTGCTGCCTTAGTGGTGAGTTGGTTTAGTTGTATGAGTACATGTATTCCATTTGTTGGTACAATATCATGATTCCAAAGACAGGACTAGCCAGCTAGCAGCATGACAAGAATCTTAGTCGTCGGCGGTTACGTTGTCGTTGACACCTACACTAACACTAGATAGAAGTAGAACAGAGGTACACCGGCTTAGGAGGCCGTCTATGTCTTTGGTTTCTTCCATCTCAAACAAATACTCCCTGCATTATCAAACTTTTCTTCTAGCAATCCTTCGTTAAGTTCCCAAAATTGATAACTGACCATTTTTAACACTGCATGTGACAGGTGGTATGACGTCTGATATTCCCTGGCGTGTGCAGTGTAAAAATGGTCAGTTACCGATCCTAGGCTAGGAACTGAACGAGGGACTACTCTAGAAAAAAGTTTGATAATGCTGGGAGTATTTGTTTAAGTTGATAGGAATTAAAGACATCAGCAGCCTAGCTGCTAAGATGACCCTCTACACACAAAAGCCATTTATAACAACGTGACTTTGATGTTTTAGTTGGTGGAACTTTATAGACAGTGACCATCTCTTGCAGCTGGCCCCAATAGTAATACCGACTACAGTAGTCAGTAGAATCTGTGAAGCCAGGGGCAGATGCCGGATTTTGAGTTGGGGGGGCGGGAAGGGCACAGGAATAACCAGAATTTCGGCAGATGTGTTGTGAAATGTGCTTCTGATGAATCATATATGAGCCTCTGTTAGCCACTCGCTAAGGGGCAATTGCCTATTAGCTGAATGGTTAGCACGCTCGTCGGTTAAATCGGGGTCGCTGGTTTGATTCCCGAGGTTGGGCAAACTCGGCTAGTACGACAATTGGCGTAGTCGGCAAAAGGATGATATACCGATGAAGTGCTTCACGGAGCCTCGGACCTGAGATAGCACGCTTGATGGTGAACCTAGACCAGGAGTCGAGGACCTTAATGCGAGACAATCTTGGGGTTCATCTGTTGGGCGGCTATTCTGGGAGGTAAAAATCTTAGAGTAAAATCTTGTGACGTAGTCCAGGAGTAAAATCCTGTGATGAACCCAGGAGTAGAATTCTGTGTTCACCTGCCAGGTGGCGCGCTTGTTCGTAGGAAAGGGGGTCGTTGCGAAATGTGCTTCCGGTGAATCATATATGAGCCTCTGTTGGCCACTCGCTAAGGGGCAATTGCCTCTTAGCTCAATGGTTAGCACACTCGTCGGTTAAATCGGGGTCGCTGGTTCGATTCCCGAGGTCTGGCAAACTCTGCTATTACGACAGATGCGCGCACCCAGCCTAAAGTGTAGGGGTACAGGGGTCTTGAATTTTTGGGTTTGCGGACCTTTTGACTGAAGAAAAGGTAAACAGGGGGGGCATGGCCCCCTTGGCCCCCCCCTAAATCTGCCACTGGAAGCTTCTATGTGTAAGAGAACACAATCGCCACTCAAGCTTGAATATAATCTGTTATAATCGTCAATATGATTCGTTTCTGATCTTTCTGTGGTGTCTTGTGATTTTTCAGTTTTGTGTGTTTGTTTTATTTACACTTCTGGTGGGAGGCTGCTAGCAGTCTTTCAGTGTGCTGTCAGGCCGGCAGGGATGAGCACCCTGATTGGGTAGCCGTGTTTTAACTGGTGATTACTTCTGGAAGCCTATAGCTAGTGAACCTGTAGGAATACAACAAACCCAATCTAGGTGCTCATCCCTGAATCGTGATGGCTGAAAGCCTGTCAGCAGTCTCCACTAGGAGTATAAGTAACACAAAGATTCGGGAAACCAGGCACCTGGTACATCACCTCCAATCATTAATCCCACTCTGTTGCTAACCATCACCTTCTCTAGTAATTGCTGCCCCTTGCTTACCTTCCTCATCTCCCGTTATCACTGCCGTCTTGTTTACCATCACCTCCTAGTATCGTCATCCCCTTGCTAGCCATCACTTCCTTCCCGCTAACAACGCCCTCTGGGAGCCATCCCCACGTCACTGTGCTTTTAAGAACTCTTCATTAATTGCAATTGCTCTTGTAAAAATGAACAAAACTGCTGAGTTGTGTTTTGTTTTCATCCTCAGACAAAAATCATGATTAGATTCTGGTTAATGTATGTACTTATTTGTACATTTAAGTTTGGAATGTTTACTTTTAGGNTCTGTTGGGCGGCTATTCTGGGAGGTAAAAATCCAAGAGTAAAATCTTGTGACGTAGTCCAGGAGTAAAATCCTGTGATAAACACAGGAGTAGAATTCTGTGTTCACCTGCCAGGTGGCGCGCTTGTTCGTAGGAAAGGGGATCGTGGTGAAATGTGCTTCTGATGAATCATATATGAGCCTCTGTTGGCCACTCACTAAGGGGCAATTGTCTATTAGCTGATTGGTTAGCACACTCGTCGCTTAAATCGGGGTTGCTGGTTCGATTCCCGAGGTCAGGCAAACTCGGCTATTACGACAGATGCGCGCACCCAGCCTAAAGTGTTGGGGTGCAGGGGTCTTGAATTTTTGGGTTTGCGGACCTTTTGACTGAAAAAGGTAAACAGGTTTGCTGTTCAGGGCCTATTCATTGTTTATTCACCCCCCACNCTGAGCCCCCTGGTTGTGCACATGTGCTAGTCAGCGATTCGCACCCAAACTGACAAATGGTATCTGATAGAATTTTAAGGGGGGCATGGCCCCCTTGACCCCCCCTAAATCTACCACTGGAAGCATCTATGTGTAGGAGAACACGATCGCCACTCAAGCTTGAATAAAATCTGTTATAATCATCAATATCATTCGTTTCTGATCTTTCTGTGGTGTCTTGTGATTTTTCAGTTTTGTGTGTTTGTTTTATTTACACTTCTGGTGGGAGGCTGCTAGCAGTCTTTCAGTGTGCAGTCAGGCTGGCAGGGACGAGCACCCTGATTGGGTAGCCGTGTTTTAACTGGTGATTACTTCTGGAAGCCTATAGCTAGTGAACCTGTAGGAATACAACAAACCCAATCTAGGTGCTCATCCCTGAATCGTGATGGCTGAAAGCCTGTCAGCAGTCTCCACTAGGAGTATAAGTAAGACAAAGATTCGGGGAACCAGGCACCTGCTACATCACCTCCAATCATTTATCCCACTCTGTTGCTAACCATCACCTTCTCTTGTAATTGCTGCCCCTTGCTTACAATCCTCATCCCCCGTTATCACTGCTGTCTTGTTTACCATCACCTCCTAGTATCGTCATCCCCTTGCTAGCCATCACTTCCTTCCCGCTAACAACGCCCTCTTGTGAGCCATCTCCACGTCACTGTGCTTTTAAGAACTCTTCATTAATTGCAATTGCTCTTGTAAAAATGAACAAAACTGCTGAGTTGTGTTTTGTTTTCATCCTCAGATAAAAATCATGATTAGATTCTGGTTAATGTATGTACTTATTTGTGCATTTAAGTTTGGAATGTTTACTTTTAGGCTGGGGCTGGTGCAGGCTTGTCGGTGGACATTGCTCTGTTTCCAATTGACACGGTTAAAACAAGATTACAGAGTGCCGAGGGTTTCATTAAGTCAGGAGGCTTCCGTGGACTCTACTCAGGCTTTGCTTCAATTGCTGTCGGATCTGCTCCTTCAGGTTCTTGTGTCTTCTTTTTTATGATCTTTTCATGCAAATATTTCTTAAAACCAACTGTATTAAAATTTACAAATTCCATCCACAAAACCGAATATTGTAATTGTAATTTTTAAAAAAAAATCTTTCTTACTGCAGTGCATGTTTTTTTAGCTTCAAAGTGTTTAAATACGTCTTATGATTTTATGTGTTTTATCCGTTTTATTTGCTCACTGCTATTGGTGCGCCTCCTGTTGTCACTAATCTGACATCTTTGTCCTGTCTAGCTGCCACCTTCTTCTGTGCGTATGAAGCCACCAAGACGATCACATCTCAGTTTGTCACCAAGGCCCACCAGGCGCCCCTCCAGCACATGTTTGCTGCCTCACTGGGTGAAGTGGTTAGTGCATTGTTAGTAATAGGCAGCGAGTAGGAATGTACCTCAAAAAACAGCTTGGACATTGGACGTGCGTTTATCTATGATCCTTCAAAAATGTGTTTTCATTATTTCCACAACTCTATGTTACCTTCAGAAGTTTTAACATTTCCACTGCAGCTCTATACTGTTATCATTTAACAAGATATTTCAGTGATGACTTTGTTGGAAATAACCAAAGTCACAGTAAGACTGCTTTAATGACACAGTATCGCAATTTTGCCCAGACGTATATTCGGTTTCATTTGACGTTTTTGAAAGGTCATTTTTCGGGGAATTCCCAGTATTCCAAGTTAGGCCTGTAGCTATGCACAGATTTCACTACAGAATAAAGATTATTTGGTTGCAATACAACTTATGGTTTGATTGTGTCAGAGATTATAGATATACACACAAGTTTTTCATTATCAAAATATTAACAATTTTAAGCTATTTATGAAGCAGACGTCTTATCCAGGTGTCTTTTACCTTCTAAAACAGTTTGGGGTAGTGGGATTTGAATCCACAAGATGCCTTAATCGGGGACCTAACTGCATGGTCTGGTGGGATTCTATGCAACCCAGGATCTTTAGATTGACAGGTGGCAGCTGTATCACTGGCCCACTTTGACTCCAAATTACAATGTGAAAAACATGAGTTACTTCCATGAAAAGTCTGATTATGATGCTATGGAGTAACTGTTACCCCTGCCAGAGGTGTGCAATCTCTAAATGTTGTGGAGGGACTGTGACCCCTGCCAGAGCTGTACACTCTCTAAATGTTATGGAGGGACCGTGACCTTTGCCACAGGTGTACTCTCTGAATGTGTATTTATTCTTACCAGGTTTATTTATTATGTTATTTTTACTTTTATATTTTCATATGGCAGTTGCCATTACTCGTTGCAGGCATCCTGCGTGGTTCGTGTGCCAACAGAGGTCATCAAGCAGAGGGCGCAGGCCACGCCAGGAGTGACATCTATGGGTGCACTCAGGAGTACACTTCATGCTGAGGTATGCGCTCTTGATTCAGTCAAGCATTGTCTTACCAGTGTTGAGCTTACAATATAATCAAGCAGTGTGTCTTACTTGCGTTGGGTTTGCAACAACATAACCAAGCATTGACCTTTATCAGTGTTGAGCTTGCAACAATTTAACCAAGCATTGACCTTTATCAGTGTTGAGCTTGCAACAATTTAACCAAGCATTGGCCCTTATCATTATGAGCTGACAATGAAAAATACACTTGCTAGTGTTGTTTTGACTTAAAAAACAGACAAAAGCTGACCCACCTCCTGATCTCTTAAGCCTCATGAATATGGTAATACTTTCCCTCTGTGATAAGTGGCCCTGGACATGAGTGTCAGTGTAAATGTCATGAAACTGTTGTCATGGTGATAATTCGCCCACAATACACATGCAGAATTAATCAGGTGTGTCTGAAGAGCCAGGTGTGTGTTCAGGTGTTGTCATGCATGTTTGATCTTAGAGATTGTTTTTGTCATCACTTTTACATGTGCAGTAGTCATATTATTAGTGACTCATGTGTAAGCTATGTCTGGGTAAATTATATCTGTGTCATCATTGTTACATGTGTAATACAGTCATAGTTAAGCAATAAGAAAGGTACATTGCTAGTAAAAGAGTGGTATCAATAACATGATCAGATTTCATTTGTTATAATTCAAAATGAAGTATAGAAAACACTATTACAGTTCTGTAATTCATCATTTTGTTTTTGTTTAGTTCAACTTCTGAAGTTATTGAAAAAATCTCATATTTCTGATATCCCCTAATGCAAAATTTGAACATTTTAAAAAACAATTATTCACATTGTAGTGAAGGGTCTGTTGAAATCCTCTGTTTCAATGAAATTTTGTACAAAAAGATTGCTCTTGAATTGCTGAATAAACCGTAAATGGGGAAATCAAACTATTCAGCTATCAGGTGGTTGAAACACCTGGCATTATTCAAATACCTGTCATTCTATCTTGTTTGTCATCAGATGAAACCATTTTTCAGCTTGAGGAACTGATGAGTGAAGAAGAGTTCATTTTCCTTTCAGGGTTTCCATGGTTTGTATCGAGGGTTCATGAGTACTGTAATGAGAGACGTGCCATTCTCAGTATTAGAGCTCCCTCTATGGGAATATCTCAAGGTGAGATTCACAGACTAACAGTTGTTATAGATTGTTATGTAGCATTTGATCTACTGAAGTGAGGACGGAAAACATTTGAACTTCATGTTTCAGCATCTTAGTATAAATTTTGAAAATATAAAGGTTGGTTTTCTGACATTCACATTTTCTTAAATAGTGCATAGTATTTTTTACTATCTTACAAGTTAGTTTAGAAACTGGTGAGTGGTTGATTGGCTAGCTGTGCATTCCCTGTTTTGTAGACAGTGTGGGGAAGGATTCAGGGTCAAAAGGTCACAGCTACACAGTCTGGAATATGTGGTGCCCTAGCTGGTAAGAATTCTTTATTCAAAAGAATGTTTGAGTGGAAACATAACACACTGCCTGTTTGTATAGGTAGAGCAAGGCAGCCATCAGTTGTTGTGTGGAACTGGACATTTTGTACCATGCAAGCTGGTGGCCTCAGAGGCCCTAACTGGGTATTTTGTATCATGCAAGCTGGTGGGCTCAGAGGCCCTGACTGGGTGTTTTGTATCATGCAAGCTGGTGGACTCAGAGGCCCTAACTGGGCGTTTTGTACCATGCAAGCTGGTGGGCTGTGAGAGGCCCTAACTGGGTGTTTTTTACCATGCAAGCTGGTGGGCTCAAAGGCCCAACTGAGTGTTTTATACCATGCAACCTGGTGGACTCAGAGGCTCTAACTGGGTGTTTTGTACCATGCAAGCTGGTGGGCTGAGAGGCCCTGATTGGGTGTTTTTTACCATGCAAGCTGGTGGACTCAGAGACCCTAACTGGGTGTTTTGTACCATGTAAGCTGGTGGACTCGGAGGGCCTAACTTTGAAGCTGATTTTGATGAAACAGGTAGACATGCCAAAACACTTGTATTCTTGTACTCTTGTGTCCTTCGTCTAAGTATGTTGGTAATAGTGCTGTGTATACCTATTTGTCAGTATTTTGGACATGATTTAGCAAGGCATGTGCTTTTAAGGTTATTTGTAGTAGAACATCCAATCTCTTTCTATGGACAATGCACCATGTTTCTGTATATCTTTCAACAGTAGCTTTGTCTCGGGTAAATTGCCCACTTAAAGAATAGTTTTGTTGACAATTTTTGTTCTCGTCTAAGAGCTACAGTAAAATGTCAACAATTTTGAACAATAATAATTTCCAAACTTGACCTTTTCTCATTTTCAAAATGCGCGTAACATGAATACCCACACTTTCCAAAAACATTGTCCGGTAACAGTAACTATGTCATACTTGTCAAAACTGACCAATCCTTTTTATTTTGTTACTTAAATGAAAAGATGTATAAATGTAATCATCGTAACCCCAACCTTAAATGTATTACTGTTGTCCAAGACCTCCATCACCAGATCTGTGATGAGGACTTCAATATATTAAGTCTACACCTGGAGAAGTGGAAGTGCAGGATATGAGAAGCTATTGAGATCCAAGCCCATAGACCTGGTCTGAACAGAGATCCGGGACTTAATCTACCTGCAGTGTATTCAGATCTGTTACAGTATTCCCCCCGACATTTGTAAATCCTCAGTTTTGTTTTTATTGTTTTCTACTACGTCAGAGGGCATACGCAGTGGTGAATCAAGTCCATGAGATGTGGATGAAACGGCTGTACACTGCCCACATCAAGGTACGGTTTCTGTGGTTCCAAAATGGATCTTTACTCAATATTTTCATAAATTCACTTGTTCTCCATATTTTGGCCTAAATTGGTGAGATTTTACCTTTTGTATTGTTTCAGGAGCAAGTGCTGCTGCTTTGACTACTCCACTAGATGTTGCTAAAACTCGTATCATGTTAGCTCAGGTACAAGTGAAGGTTTTTATTACTAACTGGTACAAGTGAAGGTTTTTATTAATAACTGCATGTGTGTGCACCTGTATGTTCCCCACTCATCCGAGATCTATGTCCATGTTCTTGTGTCCCCTGATGGCTGTTCCCCACTCATCCGAGATCTATGTCCATGTTCTCATGTCCCCTGATGGCTGTTCCCCACTCATCCGAGATCTATGTCCATGTTCTCATGTCCCCTGATGGTTGTACCCCACTCATCCGAGATCTATGTCCATGTTCTCATGTCCCCTGATGGTTGTACCCCACTCATCCGAGATCTATGTCCATGTTCTTCTGTCACCTGATGGCTGTTCCCCACTCATCCGAGATCTATGTCCATGTTCTCATGTCCCCTGATGGCTGTTCCCCACTCATCCGAGATCTATGTCCATGTTCTCATGTCCCCTGATGGTTGTACCCCACTCATCCGAGATCTATGTCCATGTTCTCATGTCCCCTGATGGTTGTACCCCACTCATTCGAGATCTGTGTCCATGTTCTTCTGTCACCTGATGGCTGTTCCCCACTCATCCGAGATCTATGTCCATGTTCTCATGTCCCCTGATGGCTGTTCCCCACTCATCCGAGATCTATGTCCATGTTCTTGTGTCCCCTGATGGCTGTACCCCACTCATCCGAGATCTATGTCCATGTTCTTCTGCCACCTGGTGGCTGTTTTATTTACTGTGATAACATTAAGTAATGGCCTTCCTTAGTGGTTCACTGTTTGCTTGTCATCAATGTCATCACTTGTCAATACTCAGTGCTGCCCTCATTTTGATTAAAAAATAACATAAAACTACTAAAAACAGTAAGTGAATCATTAGGAAACTGGGCTTGTCAGTGGTATAGTTGGATAATGCTCCTCCATGTCAACAGGTGGCATTGTCCACCCTTGATATCTCAAAAGTTGATCTAAGCTACTTTGGTGTGTTACAGAGCAATTATCGCATTAACAATGCACACAGGGCAACAAAATGATGGTGGAAATAAAACAAATTGTCAACTATTTTAACATGTTTGACTTCTGAAATTGAATTCCTCATGAAAAGTTAATGGAGAATAGTTTTTTCACTGAAGAAATACAATAAAAAGAAGAAAAACGATGCGATGGGTTTTTATATCTTGACAACAGTTTTGAGTTGATGTGTGTTTACCTTAATGTATTCATTCAGCATGGTAGATAATTGGCATTTGCCTCGTGACATCCGGCAAAAGAACAAGCCTGGCACTTGACAAAAGAAAGATTAATATCAGGCCTCTAAAAACCAGTGTCATCTTGAATACAGACTAATGTTGTAATTCACCTGTTTTTAGCACCGTGAGAGCATGGACATACCGGTAGTTTGTACATCTATGTGTCCAATAAGTAAGTGTCCAGTGTGTATGCGTCCAGTGAGTATGCGTAAAGTGAGTATGCGTACAGTGAGTATTCGTACAGTGAGTATGCGTACAATATGTTTACAGTGAGTATGCGTCCAGTGAGTATGTATGTGTACAGTTAGTATGTTTACAGTTAGTATGTGTACAGTCAGTAAGTATGTGTACAGCCAGTATGTGCACAGTGAGTATGTGTACAGTGAGTATGTGTACAGTGAGTATGTGTGCAGCACGCATGTGTCCAGTAAGTATGTGTACAGTAAGTATGTGTACAGTGAGTATATGTATAGTATGTATGTGTACAGTGAGTATGCATACAGTGAGTATGTGTCCAGTAAGTATGCGTACAGTATGTGTACACTAAGTATGTGTCCAGTAAATATGTGTCCAGTAAAAAATACCTAACAATTTGTTTTACCAATTTTTGTTGTAAAGTAAGAGAACACTGTTTCGTGAAAATTTGTTTGTCAGAATACAAAGTCACAAAATTGTGATTTAAGTAGTGCAGATTCATTAGCACTATCTGGTGACACAGACGATGCAGGACCAGTTTTTCAGAATTAATCAGTCAGCTTGATGAGTTTCACAACTACATGTTGCTTGAAAATGAGCGTTCACTGGGTACTACTAGTACATAAAGGAACCTAGCCATGGAAATGAAAGCAATCACTTGGGAATTTTCCCATTAATGCCCTCTTTTTGATGAAGTGGTTTCTGTCCTCAGTCTATGTATATCTTAACAAGAGGCACCTTTAACCATTGGCATTACCTAGTGAATATCTAGGCTGTCATTGGCAATCTACTGAACTCTAACACTTGAGTAAGTGTGACTAAAACATGACTGTCTGTGTTTGTAGCCTGGCTCCAGTGTAGCTGAAGGCAGTATATACTATTCAATGAAAGTTGTTTACTTGGACAAAGGAATTCATGGGTAAGTTAAACGGTGCATACTGCTAAACATTTCTCTTTATAGTGTTCATGGTCACATTTGCCTCTACTTTTAGTTACAAAGTGAGAGCGATCTGCTATCTAGGGGTACATATAACTTTAAATACAATAATACAATTCTAGTATTCAAGGCCATAATCCATAAGTGCAACAGTAATAATGATAATAATAGTAATGATATTAATACGCTGGTTGATGTACAATCATTTCTTTATGCATTGACCATTGCCAATATTTTTTCTGTATAAATCTATCATTAGTATGCTGAACAGACCTGTACAAAATGATATCAATAGTTGTTTGGACAAAAAGCCCCACACAACCAGAATAAGCAATATTATTATACCCAACATAAGTCATGAGTTGCACTTTGAACTTTTGTCAAAGACTATGAATTTCAATCTGTCGTCATACCAGACAGTTATATTCTCCATTTTAGGTATGACCATGTTGACAAGTGTATACATGTTAAGGCTTTGTATGACCTTGTTGACAAGTGTGTACATATTAAGGCTTCACCTCAGCTACGTAGTATATTCATTCTTCCTTTTGTGCATTCCTTTTATTTGATGAACTTGTATAATATTTGGAACGTGACTCACTTCACTCTACAAGTGTTCGGTCAAGTAACTGGGCAACAGTCCTTACTGTAAACAAAATTTATGTTGACAAAAATAGTCAGTGATGTTCGGTCGAACTCTCTGTACCTTTGATGCTCATTCGCATTGCAACAATTAAGCAGACGAAGTTGTGACATCAACAAATTTTTTCTTCTAGTGTTTATCATATATATTTCTTAAATTCCATTTTGCAAATCCTATTATTTCTTTAAGTGATTTAACACTTAAAAATAGTTGTATTTGTGATATGTGTATGTGGGCAGCAGGCCTACCTACTGGAATAAACTGATATAATGCCGGTCATTGCTTCTTTAAGGTTGTTTGTGGGCGGCAGGCCTACCTACTGGAATAAACTGATATAATGCCGGTCATTGCTTCTTTAAGGTTGTTTGTGGGCGGCAGGCCTACCTACTGGAATAAACTGATATAATGCCGGTCATTGCTTCTTTAAGGTTGTTTGTGGGCGGCAGGCCTACCTACTGGAATAAACTGATATAATGCCGGTCATTGCTTCTTTAAGGTTGTTTGTGGGCGGCAGGCCTACCTACTGGAATAAACTGATATAATGCCGGTCATTGCTTCTTTAAGGTTGTTTGTGGGCGGCAGGCCTACCTACTGGAATAAACTGATATAATGCCGGTCATTGCTTCTTTAAGGTTGTTTGTGGGCGACAGGCCTACCTACTGGAATAAACTGATATAATGCCGGTCATTGCTTCTTTAAGGTTGTTTGTGGGCGACAGGCCTACCTACTGGAATAAACTGATATAATGCCGGTCATTGCTTCTTTAAGGTTGTTTGTGGGCGGCAGGCCTACCTACTGGAATAAACTGATATAATGCCGGTCATTGCTTCTTTAAGGTTGTTTGTGGGCCACAGGCCTACCTACTGGAATAAACTGATATAATGCCGGTCATTGCTTCTTTAAGGTTGTTTGTGGGCGGCAGGCCTACCTACTGGAATAAACTGATATAATGCCGGTCATTGTTTCTTTAAGATTGTTTGTGGCCGACAAGCCTACCCTACTGAAATAAACTGATATAATGTCGTACATTGTTTCTTTAAGGTTGTTTGCTGGCGTTGTACCTCGAGTTTTGTGGATCTCCATTGGAGGATTTGTCTTCTTGGGCATCTACGAGAAAATTAAAGATTTAATGATGGGGGTGTCTTCAAACAGAGGTACCAGATGATTACGGAGTATATGTAGTCATTTGCATTTTATGCCAAGTTTAAATTCGCAGAAATACAGTACCCCCTGGAAGAAGCTGACGCCTCTTATTTGGGAGTCTTTTGTCAATTACACCCTGTTGTTAGACTGGTCGACTTTAAGCTCCTCAGCGTCTTATACGAAGCACAATTCAACAGATAAAATATATACCGTGTCTGAGGCAACTGTTCAGATCAGCTGCAGTTGCGTAATGTTTGGTTCTGCAGGGAGGAAAACTACTCTTCTTTAAGTTTACTGAGGGGAGACAACTGCCTCATTTTGTGAGAGGCTGTACTTCTTGCTGAGATCCATTTTGTATAGACTGCGTATCATTGTCCTGGGCTTCCCTCTTATGATTGAGAAGAGTTTTGTTCTTAATCATGTGTCTAATTGACATCCCCTTTAATGATTGAGAAGTTTTGTTCTTTATCATGTGTTTAGGTGACAAAGAGTGCTGGTACTTTTATTTGTTAATTCACAAGTCCTCATTTGTTTTGTCTTTTTGTGGTAATTCGCCAAGGCAACTTTATATTGCGAGGTTTGTTTTAAAACTTTTTCTTGAGATTTTCTACATTCCTAGTTTTTTAATGTGATGCAATATAATTGATATTAAAGTGGGTGCAATACCTATACTGCAAGGTAGGCCCATGTGCTGTGCATGCAACTGTGCAAGCCTGTCTGCGTAAAACTGAAGTAAAACCAAGCAGCACATTATAGTTCATTTGAGTGGAAATCAACATTTCAGTCTTAAATGGGAGATGTTGGCATGTTTCCAGTTTAAAATTGACTAGGTCATTGAAAAAGACCACGGATAGCAACAAATGCACTCAAGAACATGTGATACATAAAGTTAACACACCAACACCTGGTTGTAGGAAACACTCTCAATAGGGGGAGCAACTGTGCCTTGTATTCTCAGTGCATTTGAAGACTGTTTGCTCACTGATGTTGTTTTGCGAGTTCCTCTTTTACTTGTTACGTTTTCTATTAATACACCTGAAAAGTGTGCTATTGTTTCAATTAGGGATATTGCTTATTATTATTATTCAATTAGGAATAGTGCTTATTTTGAATAATGTTAAGAATTCAACATAGTTTTAGTGTCACTGTTTGTCAAAGCTGACGAAGCAGTGAAGATAAAATAGCATAAGGAAGGATAATCAGTGTTTGCACAAAGTTCAAAAATGCACTGAATATTCAGTGCACAAAGTTCACAAATGCACTGAATATTCAGTGCACAAAGTTCACAAATGCACTGAATATTCAGGGAACACAGTTGACTTGTTAGTGACACTATTTCATGAGGTACTAAGCAAGTCTTGCTAACAAGGTTTTTGAATGCATTATTTAGAATATTGAACTGTTACTTAGTGTATACTTATGGTGCAGCAGATAATCTTACCATTTTCACCTGTTTTACCTGTTATTGTTATCATAGCATTTATTTTCAGTGAGAAACGGTTATGGAGGAGTGTGAGATAGTTTGAGGTAAATTTGTTCAAACAACATTTACCAGACTTTATTTGCTGTAAATGTCATTTTTGCTTGATGTTTCAAAGGTGCTACATAGTGACATTCTTTTTGGATTTTTTTTTTAAATTTGCAACAATTACCGTTTTAACATTGTTATTGACTTCATAACTGTCATTTCTGACAATATCACACTCCTGCATAGATCTCTCCTGTGTACCTAGGTAGTACACCAGCACCCCTAACAATGGCTCTGGTGCATTTTCTTTTTTATTGACCTATACATTCTGTATTGTTACGGATATTGTTTGTTTTTTTGTTGTAAATCGGGACAAATATTAGTGGTTCCAAACTGTGAACAGTGTGTATCTCTATGCCAGTCATGCAATGTAAGTACTATATTACTAGACTACTTCCTGATGTATGGCACTGCGTGGGAATAATATGCTATACATTGCACTTGACATAAAGTTGAACAAATGCACTTTAAGAAAGCAAGTGTGTTTTATAAGTCTCACCTAACCTTTTAAAAATAAACTTTCAACCCAGCCCTTGTTTGGCTCAAAACACAACCAATTTTTTAGGTTTTTCTAATTTAACACCCAAGTATCAGCACAGGCGGATGCTAAATATAAAACTGGATCAAAACCACAGTAAAATACAAATTTCGGACCAAAACTGTGCTCAATTCATTGTTCAAAGGCTACTAGTATTGTGACTGAACACTGTAGGAATGAGCACAGTTCCTCAAAACACTGTCCAGTATTAGGAATGAACAAAGTTCCTCAAAACACCATACAGTATTAGGAATGACCACAGTTCCTCAAAACACCATACAGTATTAGGAAGGAACACAGTACCTCAAAACACCATACAATATTAGGAATGAACACAGTTCCTCAAAACACTGTCCAGTACTAGGAATGAGCAGAGTTCCTCAAGACACCATACAGTATTAGGAATGAACACAGTTCCTCAAAACACCATACAGCATTAGGAATGAACACAGTTCCTCAAAACCCTGTCCAGTATTAGGAATGAACAAAGTTCCTCAAATCACTTTCCAGTATTGTGGCATACAAATGAAAACTGAATACCGGTAGCCTTTATTTTGTGCTACTTTTATGAAAACATAAAATTTCACTTGTCCGCTATATCGTTCTTTAAATTAATGAGACTACAGTATTGTCAATCAAGCATGGCACACTATTGTCAATCAAGCATGACAGTTTTTAGCAGTTCTGGTAAGAATGCACGTTTTGAACCAGGAAAACCAATGAAATTGTAGACAACGATTTATTTTAGTCAATTAAAGTATATCACAGACATCTTAACTTAACACAATAAAATATATAACTAAACAGTCAAGTATTTTGTAAGGGTTAGAAATAACTGCACAAGACAATGTTAGTGCAATCAAAACAAAAATCAATTTTGTCTAGGGCTATGATGATCCCTACAATAGATTATACACATCTGAATATACGCAATCATTCACTCTAATAATTCAAAAATAACCTTAAGTTATACCCCATTATGGTAGATGTTACAATTCTACTTATACACAACTGAATATGCACAATCATTCACTTTAATAATTCAAAAATAACCTTCAAGTTATACCCCATTATGGTAGATGTTACAATTCCACTTACTCTGTGTGTAAGCCTGATTGTTTAGTTGCTTAACATAGGCAACAGGTACAATCCAATGTACAGACCTACACCCACGAACACCAACAACATGAAGCCGATACCGACCCCCAGCGCCCAGTGTGAGAGGGTACGTGCCTTCTCGCCACTTTCTATTGCTCTGGTCATATTTCCCATTGTGTACTCTCGCTGGCTCTCCAAAGCCTTGATGATGGCGAAAGCTCCAATTGGCCAACAGCAGCAGAAGGTAACAAAGATGGCGTAAGCCAAGTTATTTGGTGGCGGTGGTGATACCGGACCAGCTACGTATACCACATGGGATGAAGACGGCTGCTGCATGTGCACATAGGGTTCACCAGCCCCTGTGGTTAGGGGGTAACTGGGTGGTGGGCCATTAGTCTTGTTGTCAAGTGGATAGTCTACACAAGAACAAAAAAGTAAATAAATTGAGAGCACAGTAATATGGTCCAGCAACACTCACATTGCTGCAAGTAACTTTTTAGCATACCTTTGGAGCTTGTCTATGTCTTGAAATCCTTCCAACTCGGACAAATACTTTCATTGGTAATTAAGATTTCTTTCCAATACGGTAGGTTAATCTTGTAAGTAAATGTACAGTGGTTTGCTGAATAAGACTAGTCTTAAAATATCTTTGTTTACCCAAACCTGACCGTACTTTTAAAAGGATACCAAACCCGGTTTTGGAGTATTAACAGATACTAAAAACGACACTCCCATCCAGTTCTCTGAAACAACGTAATGCTCTGTAGCCCTCAACAACCCTCAAAAGTTTGGAGGAAAATCTGAAACCTCCTTTCAAAGGCTGCTAAATGGACAAGCGTGACATACGCTTTTAGTGAATTACATGGCAACTGTGGGAAAATACCACTCACTATAATGTCTTATCTGTGGCATAGGGAGTATGAGTTTTTAGTCGATTTTTGCCTTTGACTTGGAAGATTGATGACAATGATGCATTAGCATATGATAGAACGAGGATTGGTGGAAATTATCAAAACAAGGTTTAGTATCCGTTTAACATCTAGGAAGGTAGGTAAGTAATTTCTTCATACTTCATAAATTCTGAGCTTTTTGAACTTTTGTTTTTTTTCACTTTTGGAAGAAGTTGCTTCAATCGCCATGATTAAGGTGAATCACAAAGTCTTATCACCTTTTGGGACAGCTCTATCTGGTGGTAATTGGGGAACCACAAGATTTGAGTAGTTGTTGTTTTGTACTCACTGATTGGTTCTTCTTGGAGTTGCATCTATTATTTTTCAACCAATGAGCGACGTACTTTTAAACTTCTTTGAAAGCTTAACTGGATAAACACTTAGCAATTTTGTAGCTGTGTGAAGGATTTTTGTCATTTTTTGTGACAGACAATGAACCAAGTTGCCGGAAAGGATTAGTTCTCCATCATCAATTGAGTAAAAAATGGTTACAGCAATTTTACATAGCTATAAATAAAAAGTCAAGTAATTTCGTGAATAAAAATTTTTAAGTCAGCCAGTTTTTCGCGGGTCAGTCGAGTTCGGGGAGTCAAACTCTAATTTTATTTAGGCCTTAGGAGGTTTATATTACAAATACATCTATAACTTACAACTTACCTGGGTGTACCTGGTTTACTTTGTAATGAGGTACGTTACTTCTCCAACTAACAACTTTCAGGAGCACACCTGGTTTACTTTGTAATGAGGTACATTAATTACTTCTCCAACTAACAGCTTTCAGGAGCACACCTGGTTTACTTTGTAATGAGGTACATTACTTCTCCAACTAACAACTTTCAGGAGCACACCTGGTTTACTTTGTAATGAGGTACATTACTTTTCCAGCTAACAACTTTCAGGAGCACACCTGGCTTACTGTGCAAGGAGGTATACATTACAAGTACATCTATAACTTACAAATTACCTGAGTGCACCTGGTTTACTTTGTAATGAGGTATACATTACAAGTACATCTATAACTAACAACTTACCTGAGTACATCTGGTTTGTTGCGTAAGGAGGCGGATTCTCAAACTGTTGTGCTTCTGCTTGCTTTGACATTACTCAACACTGAAGAAAAACTTGCTTATCAATTACTTTGTCAACACATCACAACATATTCAACTAGACATTATGTGTACTGACAACACATCGCAACATATAGGACCAGAAATTATGTATATTGACAACAACAAATAGACAATATGTGTATTGACAAGCATCAGAACATATAGGACCATTATGCATATTGACAAGGAATCACAACATATAGGACTAGACATTGTGTGTATTGACAACACATCACAATATATAGGACTAGACATTATGTGTACTGACAACACATCACAATATATAGGACTAGACATTGTGTGTATTGATGACGCACCCCAACATTGTAATGTACTGTTTACACCAAAGCAGCTACATGTTATGTATTAACACGAATACTTAATACTACAAATTTTTTAAAAGTTATTTGTTACAGCAAGTGTAGACTAAAGCACATTATATTCTGTTATTTTCTAAACTGTTCAGACCAACTGGTTAAAATGTTAATTAAGGTTACATCAGTCTCCTTTCATCACTGGTAAGGAGCTTGCGACGCACGTATCATTTATCTATTATCCGGGACATATGTCGATCATAAAAATGTACTGTGAAAGAGATATTTAACACCTGGTTTAGTTGATGTGATCAAAACATAACACTACAGACACTATGTGTACTGGCAACACATCATGATAAGATGGAAATTCCCAGTCAAGGCAATTAAGTGGTTTCACTTTCTAAACTAAAGACAAAATGTCTAACACTTAAAATTTTATTACAAGACTAGAATACCGTATCAAGGTCATACAAAAACAAAAGTTCAAATACACTAAGCCGAGATGTAAATTCTCTGTGATATCGGTATCAGAAAGATTCTTCAAACAGATCTTTAACTTCTTTTCCATGAGAGTGGTTTTCTAAGAAAATTATGGGAAAACCCACAGAATGGCGTCATGAGTCATACTACCAGCTGCTGTGTTGCTGCTTAAGCGTACGAAATTCCACGACTACATGAATATTTTGATCATGATTGTGACCTAGGATTTGTAAAGACAATATCTTCATTGTCTGATGCTAATTAGCATAATGTTAACTGGTCAAATGCTACCTGGCAAAAATTTAAAGTCTCTAAACAGAAACTTGACAAAGCTCATTGATGTGAGCTGTAAATAACCTGAAGTGAAGAACTCTGGTGAACTAAGCAAATGTTCATCAGCGTACCAAAGATCGCAGCATTTTCCTGGATGTAAAATGACCACCGGGCTGTTATGATTTTGTTGAACAATTCTGACTTTAATTGATGTAGATTTTGAGTGTCTGCTCAGATGGTGGCGTGGCAACTTCTGGCGAAGCAAAATCTCAGTGAGGTATTAGCGAGCTATAGATCTTCAAATCAGCCCATCCTTGTTGTGAGGAATTAAATAAATAAAAATGTTGGAAGGGAATCGTTAAAATCGATTTCAAAGCTGTACAGTATGAATTGAAAACTCTACGCGGCTGCGCAGAAATAAAAAAATGGTCGTGAATCTTGGCAATATAGCTACCACTGGATAATAAATAGCCTACATGACTGCCGAAATTGCAATTATTTTTGTTTCATTTTTGCATTAAATATGCAAATTATAGGTCACTTGATAAGGAAAAGTTGTGGTCTTAAGAAAACGCGATTGTCAATGGACGATTTAGGCAAGAGTAAGACTAAGAGAACAAAGAACATGTAGGCTGCGTAGTCAGTATCCTGCACAAAAACCGGAATTTATTGACACAGGTCGTAAGCCTGAACTTGTTTACAGGAGTGGAGATTGCTCCATTGCATTACAGATCACACAACTATAGTCTATGACCGTAATCACTGATTGCAGTACGATGGTGCGAGAATGTTCACGTATAGGACTACCTGATTCCAGGACTTCTTACTCTTAGTAACCTACCTATTCAACCGACCATCGATCGTCATCGATTTTCACATCTGGTACACACATAAACTAGAACCACACTCACAACCTCGTCCTAACCTGAATAAGGACAAATGGTGGACATTAATATCTTACCTCACAAGAAGATAAGAATAGAAAATTAGATGAGACGTGAATCTGTACATAAATATTTACCCGATTATTTGCGCCAAAAACAAGTGCGTCACCTTTGATTGACTGCTGATTATCGACACTTTGACGGTAGCGCCGTCTATTTGTTGAGCCGTGAGTTGATGGTCTTGATCAAAGGCCAGTCACTGGCAGCATAGATTATATAGTCTATGCTGGCAGCTAGCTGTATGAAGATCGTCAAAATACAGCTAGGTACCACTCTGCACAGGCGCTTGAGTTTATCTGTTCCTCGTTCGCTAGTGACGTCACTCATTACTAAGAAAACCATAGACAAAGATGTCAATGAAGAAAACATAACAAGGCTATGCAGAAGATCGCTCCACAGCAGCAGTAGAACTGAAGTGGAATGCCATTTTTTCCAACACCCTTAAATAATCTACTTTACTCAAGGAATACTGTAGTTTTTAATGATACTAATTTTGTGTCAGATTTTATCTTGCCACTTTTTTACCCACATCGGTTCAAAGCTGTATAATCAGTATACAGCTTTGTACCAAGGCTGTGTCAAAAGCCCAAGTCGGGGGGTGCCACATTTTAAGAACATTCAGTGGAGAAAACTGCTGATGCGGCCACGTTGTGCTGTGCGTGAAGTTGAAATCCTGCTTTTATGCAATCTTGAGATTAAAATCTCAAGATTGCATATTCCTGAGCTCGGAATCAAATAATCATAAAAGCAATCAAGTGAATTTTTTGGTTAGTGTAAAGAATGTTTGTAATTGCTAGCCTCACAATCGCCCACTTTCTCTTTCACAGGAACAACTGTGTCACAGAATCGAAGGAATGTGTGAATGGTTATGCAATTGTTTGGCGAATAAGGTAGGTTGAAAAATCCAATAAAGGTTGGTTCATGTACATAAGTTTATCAATATGTAATTTAGTCTACTAAGTGTAGTGAAGTGCCCGGAATTTGTTTGAACGAGAACGCGATAAGAACCAGAACTGCTCCCTAGTTTGAGTGACCTCGCCAAATTCCCTTTTGTATCCAAAGTTCACGCTACAGGTCTAGCCGACTCACCGGCCAGAGACCACCAAGATCTTGTCATCTTCACTATTATCCACTGTTAATTAAAATGGCAGCAGCTCAGTGAATTAGTGATTGGTCGGCGCGCCGAGATCGATAGATAGAATGTTAATGAGAGGTCACTTTTTTTCTTTTATTTACATATATTGAGCTAAGTGTTTCACAGTACAACTAGTAGTAAACACATAAAAGCACGCATACGTTCATCACAATCACACCCGGGATCAGAATACTGTCAAAGACGAAAGTTAAACAAATAGAAGAACCACAGGGGCCGGGTCCACCTTTGAACGAATCGTTCATATTCACAATTATTACACAAAATTACTAGAGCTGAGTTCTTTTTTGAGTAGCTGCAAACACGGAACACAACAGTTTAATCTCGCTTTATGAAGATGATATTTGACCAAACATATGACCAAATTGATGGCATGTTCTGCATTATGCCTGCCAAACAATACACCATGTAAGTTCAGTTTATAAGATTCACCGGTTTTCGATACGATCCAGTTGTTTACAGCCACTCAAAAATTTTAAACCATTGTACAAGACCAATACAAGTGAATAAGATCTTCAGACTCACTGTTACAAGAGCAACGCGGAGCGTTGACATGCGCATACGAATGCATCGCAAACGGTGTGCTTCTAGGGGTGTTTATTTAGAACATAAAAATGGCCATTAGATGGTGCAAAATACTGTCGAATCCATCCAAGCTATTTACACCGTGGTATTGTCCGATCCGTCCGAAAGTCGTCGTCGTTTTCTTTTGTCAACTTGATATAAATACACCAGCAAAATTCAATAAAGATCCTGTAGAACGTTTAGGAGATACAGCCATTAGCACAAAAACAAACAAAACTCCCACTAAGAGGCGCCACAGTAGTCCTAGTCGGAAAATCGTCGTCAGCCGCCCTCTTCACAATAAGAAAGTATATGCCAATTTTCAAAATCATCCCTTGAGTGGTTTGGTTGATAGAAGGGCGGACGCCAAAAAACAGACTCGAAAACAATAAAAATGGCCACTAGGTGGCGCAAAGTTCCTCGACCGTCCGAAAACGGGAGCATGGCATCATTGGCTGACAACTATGAAAATCTGTTGTGGATCTCCAAAGATAGACAGGTAAGCGTAAAAAACTAAAATTGCCACTAGGGGGCACATCGGTAGTCGGAGAGGTCCGAAATTCGTAGTCATCCGTCGTCAGCTTCATAAGAACACATCTCCAAATCTCATCAAGATCCTGTGAGGCCGGGTTTCCGGCGGAGATACAGCTGCGGACGCCGGACGCCCAGACAGAGATGACTGCAATATGGGACCATTTTCAAGTGTGACTTATCGCTCTTGCCATTATTTTTCGTATTAATCTATTTTAAATTGGTGACCACTTGTTTACATCTTTAACAAATGGCGACGATACGTCCTTCAAAACTGCTCCCAAGCCTGACCTTACCCTTAAAATTAGAATTTTGAGACTTCAAATTGGCCGCTGCCGCAACCCAACTGTTCAGTGCAACCTGGTAATTCTTGAAGTTTGGATATGAAAAATGGCCAAATTTACGACAGCTGTCTTAAAAGTATACTAAACCCTGTTTCGACGATTTCAACCAATCCCCGTTCTGTCACCTGCTAATGCATCATTGGTGTCAATTTCCAAGTTAAAGGCAGGAATCAACAAAAAAATCGTACTCTCTATCCCGCAAATTAGATATTACGGTCCTTAGTGGGTGGTGTTTTCCCACAGTTGCCGTGTCACGCTGGACAGTTTAGCAAACTTTGAAAGGAGTTTTCACTCAAAAAACTTCCTCCAAACTTTTGAGGGTTGTCGAGGATTACAGATCATTTTTTTGTTTCAGAAAACTGGATGGGAAAGTCGTTTTAGTATCTGTTAATTGGCCAAGACCGGGTTTGGTATCCTTTTAACGTTTCATTGGATGTTGCAAAAAACCTCGGGTTTGCAAAACGTGAATATACGCCGACCGGCGGGCGTATCTGCCGTGATGAAAACAGTCCTGAATGTATTACCGCGTGTGGCACGTCAGTCAGCTATACCAAAATCATAATACGGCTAGCCAGCTGACACAAGGTGTTTCACTAGCACCGGGTGCGTTTTTGATCCAAGTTTCTTGAACCTGCGAGTTGAGTAAAAAACTTATCGGTATTTCAGGGTGTTCCATCGAAATTGGAATCCCGGTGTAAAACAGATATCCCGGAGACGAAAGCAGACTCCCGCAACTTCAAAACTGCTGACCAGTTCGAACAACACAAATCCGACCTTTAAAACAGGAACCGCGGGGATCGGACAGGAAACCCGGAAAATTTTTCAAGTCTGAGACGATGTCAGTAACCTCAGACTTTGAGTTAAGCCATTATCAAGTTCTTTCCACTTGTTTTCTGCATTTATTTGTTAAAAATTGTCAATAATAAAACTTAACTTCTTTCATATTTACTCTTTCATTTGATTTTTATCAGTGAAAACTCGTGCAACATGTCTATGGTCGAATTTCAACATAATCTATACTCTCAACACGTTGCTGACCAATTTTCAATCCTACAAAACCTGCTCCATGGTTCTTATTTATGAAGGCGGCTGAAAAATCACGAATTGAATCCGGCAAATCTTCCATCACACTTGCACACAATGTTCACTCTGTCGTATACACTGTACACATTCTCGAGTAAAACAGGTTCTTAAAAAGAAGCAAAGAAGCAACACCCTTTTTCCTTAAAGATTGATCATAAGTTGTCTAAAATTCTCATGTAATGAAATATCAAAAGTAAGAAGATTTTTTTCTTTCATAATGTGAAATTGACACATGTCGTATGAACACAACGCACTTAGCTACTTAGGTACTATTTTCTTGAGATAAATAATGTTTGAAAGAAAGTACTGGAGTGGTGTTTCGGTCTCCGTGTGTTCTGTTCTATCCCCGGGGTTCGTGTTTTTCGGACGGGTCAGCTAAAGGTGCGGGCGTTTGTTTCACACCAGGGTTTTAATTTAGATGGAAAACTTAGTTGTATTTTCTGCAGTCACAAATTCCTTGCATCGTCGTGAGTGTCATTGATTTATGCCTGACTGTCATTGTCGTCGAAGCCATATTAATATTAATTAGCTCGCATTTATTAGGCAAAGTTGTTGCTTTAAGAATACTTCCACCGAACCTAGCTGAGTAATGTTTTTCCAGGCAGGACAAAAAACCAAGCGTGTCCTACACAACATATTTGCTTCACCGCAGTTGTACGTTAGACGCGCTACATGTAGGGGCTTGTATAACGGATGATTGAGATTTTCCCAATTTCAGCGTGCACCTAACTTCAGTGAATTAAGCATCATACAAGGTTACCTAATCATCAAATATCATCTATGAATCAATTGATTTTCGTAAAATGAATACACTCGTAAATCTGCAAGCAACACTTTCCGTGTTTATCAAAACAGAACATTATAAGCAATTCCCGAAGGTATGCACGCAGGTTCTTGACGGACAACCGAGGGAACATGGGAGACGGGGCATCCCACGGCGTTTGGGGTTCCGCCACGAAAATTTCCGAATTCATTTGCATTAACGTGTATTTCAGTTCATTTCAGAGCTGGCTATTATGGTTTATGATTTAGACTCGAGCTCCAAAAATCGCTGAAACATTTGTTTTCTAATTGGCATAATGTACAGTACTTTGAATGCCGTAATCCGTTAGAGATGTACACTGTACAGTACATCCCTCACTTTTCGGCGTATCAAAGACTTCACGGCGTCATCACACTTCGATGTGAGCTGATAGCTATTCATGGGCTTGGCCCAAGGTGTATTAGACGAGGTAATTGCGGTCGTAACCAACGCCCTTGTTTAGCGTAATACTTTCGAAGGAAACAAACGACCAATATGTAAGGCAAATGACCAAAATGTTTTTTAAAGCTGAAAAGTAAATGTTACTGTAGCTCTTTTCGAATTCTTAATATCGGTATATTATAAAATAAATTATAGCATATACGTTTTCTCCACCACTGGCAGCGCGGCTGAGCCACACGCATTAATTAACTTTATGAAAGGACGGGTCTGTCTGCTTATATGGTTGCGGTGGTAAACGGCAAATGTTAGCGTACGAGTTGCGTCGTGTTTCACGTGCTCATCACTTGGACAGGAGACCATATGCTAATACTACCGTTCGCCAACGTGATATCATCTTATGACGTAGTCAGTATACAGGTGATACAGGGTATGTGTTACCCGACAAAAAGGAACTAGTGTATAATTGTGTTATGAAGTTATTTGAAATCATTAAAAATTAGGCGTCTTCCCATAATTGATGTTGAACGACTCTTCTGGTGATAAAAGTACATACAGATTGAAACAAAAGTTTATTGTTATGGTAACCCTTTATTCTCCCGAATTGTGTTTCCAATGAATTCACGCCACATTCTCCTGACAAGCACCTGCAGTGAAGACCAAGTCGTCCAGGTGCACCGTTCCTTCATTATTATCCACGCGGTCTTCAGTTACTTGAAGCTACAAATGAATAGTATAGTAGAGTAACTAACGTTGGTGCGAGAAACAAGGCTGTGCATTGACTTACCGACCACACATTGTAAATATTGGACAATAGTACGAGTACGAAGAGGTGAAGGTTTATTTCTCATTGTCAATCAATTGGATGGTATTATTGTTGAATGATTTCATTTGTAACCTATTTCTCTACTAGCCATTACCCTGTGGTTTACGGGGAGTAGGCAGAGGCGTCAAGAGAAAGAGTGAGCCCGGGGCAACACGACACTGGGTTCCTGATCCAATATCCAACACGACACTGGGCTCCTGATCCAATACCCAACACGACACTGGGCTCCTGATCCAATAACCAACACGACACTGGGTTCCTGATCCAATAACGAACGCGACACTGGGCTCCTGATCCAATACCCAACACGACGACTCCTGATCCAATACCCAACACCACACTGGGCTCCTGGTCCAACACCCAACAATAACTTACCGCACATGCATCCCCCGTTTAAGGTGTTATTCAAGCCGTACAACTAAAAATGACTTACTAAAAACATGCAATTATTTTTGTTTAATTCTTCATTTTCATAAAAACTTGATTCACTATTCGTGTTCTGCATAGTCCTACTACGCATTATGTGTAGCTTTGTAGGCTTTCGCAGCACCAAATAGTTCAGCGATTGGGAAAAAATCCAATTTCCTTGAATGAGTGGATTCCGCAGTTCCTAAATGAGCCAGCCAATTCTAGCACGTGGTGGAACGGAGACCATTCTTCGCTCTTGCGATAACACTGAATGAGCGATCTCCTTGAGCAACTGGCGCAGGCAGGCAACAGAAAAATTCTCAGAGAAATGCAAAGGTTTAGGAACAGTGTTTCAAGTTTTAGTTCTTACAAAGCTGAAGCAGAAACAAAAGTGCATCTCTGAGATTGGCTGCATGTACCGTCATCAAGTGGTGAAGATACTGGAATACATCAACGCTATACAAGCAGCAGAGTCGTTGAACATGTTCTCGTAGATGCTTCAAATCTAGGCTTGGGTATCTCCACGACACACCAAATATCCTCTCTAACTGCTAAACTGACTGACAACGTGTAGCTAAACTCGCTATGACAGCGTCCATAATGCAAATGAAGACTTGTCTTGTGAATTTATCCTCTACAGTAATGNCCCAACAATAACTTCCCGCACATGCATCCCCCATTTAAGGTGTTATTCAAGCCGTACAACTAAAAATGACTTACTAAAAACATGCAATTATTTTTTGTTTAATTCTTCATTTTCATAAAAACTTGATTCACTATTCGTGTTCTGCATAGTCCTACTACGCATTATGTGTAGCTTTGTAGGCTTTCGCACCAAAAAGTTCAGCGATTGGGATAAAATCCAATTTCCTTGAATGAGTGGATTCCGCAGTTCCTAAATGAGCCAGCCAATTCTAGCACGTGGTGGAACGGAGAACATTCTTCGCTCTTGCGATAACACTGAATGAGCGATCTCCCTGAGCAACTGGCGCAGGCAGGCAACAGAAAAATTCTCAGAGAAATGCAAAGGTTTAGGAACAGTGTTTCAAGTTTTAGTTCTTACAAAGCTGAAGCAGAAACAAAGGTGCATCTCTGAGATTGGCTGCATGTACCGTCATCAAGTGGTGAAGATACTGGAATACATCAACGCTATACAAGCAGCAGAGTCGTTGAACATGTTCTCGTAGATGCTTCAAATCTAGGCTTGGGTATCTCCACGACACACCAAATATCCTCTCTAACTGCTAAACTGACTGACAACGTGTAGCTAAACTCGCTATGACAGCGTCCATAATGCAAATGAAGACTTGTCTTGTGAATTTATCCTCTACAGTAATGACCTTCTTTGTCTCGTTGGCATAAACGTTCTCGTTTGCTTCTTTTCTCACAGTACTAAGTCTGCTCTCAGCTTCAATGCCCCCATTTGTCTCTCAAGTCATTGAAATTGTTAAGTATAGACCGTTTATGTTTACTACTTTACTGTCTAAGGTGGTATCTCTTGTTTGTAGCACTTTGTTGCTCATGGCAATTGTTGAAGGAACCTTTAGGCATGAAGCGGTCTTGGTCATTCACTCACCATTTGATCAAATATAGGTCTGGCCTTGTTCCTGTAGACAAATTCAGCTTGATGACGTCCTCAATGTCTCTCTTCAAGGAGGGGAAAGGTACAGCAAACGGTCTCAAGCTGTCCACTGTCGCTGACCAACTTGTGTCTAACATGTTGCGGATAGCTATAGGCCTACTAACGTGGTGTGATGGAACTGAACAGTTCCCTAACAGTTCAAAAAGGCAATAGCCTGTGAGAAACTTTCAGCATCATGGCTTCCACACAGGTTAAGACTATGACAAGCACAGTGTGAGAATGTGACCACAAAAGACTTCTTCTACATGTTCTTCCATGGTGATCCACTTCAAGTAACACATTTTGTGATTAGCACTCCATGGATTATTCTAAAATCCCTTCGACCCCCACACGCCACGACCTCCTCGACCCACGATTCCCTCGACCCACGGCCCCCTCGACCCACAAATCCCACGATCCACTACCCCCCTCGACCCACGACCTGTGGCAATAGATGTATCTTTGCGCTTTTTACACATTTCATCATCATATTACATCGCAAGACTTACCTACACGCAAATATGCTCTGACTCAAGTCTGGAGTTAAGAACAGAGCACAGGCGCTCGAATTTCCCGATGACTCATAACCATATGAGATGAGATATGTGTCTCGAAATATCGCTTTTTAAAATATGTTACCTTCTGATGTCGTTTGGATTTTTGTTGCACTTGCGATGTAAAGACAAGATCTTTATTTAGAGAGTTGGAAAGAACTGAGATTAAACTAGTAAAAACAGATCAAAGTCGTGTTTTTAATGAAATATAATTAAGCTATCTGCATTTTCACTCGAAATTTGCTCGTCCTGCAAAGAACAACGCCATGTTGGTTATTTGAGCCCGTCAGATTACACGTTTTACCCCCCCTTCCGTCCATCTGGTGGTCATAATTCCTCCTATCCCGCGATCGCCACATGTTTCGGGCCACCACTCCGGTCCACACCAAGAATTCCTAGTTTTCCTAGTTTCGCCACAACTTTTGAGGCGCGGTTATGGCTACTAGGGGACCCCTAATTAGTATGGGGACCATGAACTGTAACCCGGCACTGTTTTGCTCAGCATATCCACCCACACATTTCTGTGACATTACTATGGTTTTGTTGTATGTTGGTTTCAAATGGTCGCATGTGACCCTGGCACCCTTAGCTAACATACCTGGATACATGTACGTCTCTGGGTACATACCTGCGCTTCCTCGTCAGCATGAATAGTTATGAAGTACTGTCGCCATGTCTTGGTGTATTCCTCGGTGTCAAACACCAAAATCGGATCATTCGACATGACGTACACACTCAAACTTCTATAGCCTTTTACAACGTCCATGAATATTCTGAATTTGAAACAGTATGTACCCGCTGTAAGAGATGACGTACACAGGTTGAGTGAGGTGTTGTACCACATCCGCCAGCCAGTGACACCGCCCTGGAAATCTCGAATTTTTACTTGAGTTTGTAGCTATAATCTCGGAGTCAGAAAGTGCGAATTGGACTATAAATGCCAATGAATAAACCATAATATAATCGAGCAAATAGACCCTTACATTGAGTTGGCACAAAAGTAGAACGAAAAATATCAAAAGTATTTTCGAGTTCGATTTACTGTTCCATTTCGAGTACAAAGATCAGACCCTGGCTCCCTGGTTATTGCATTTAGTAAGGTTTTTGAGGGCAAATCATTCCTTCCACTAAATTGAGCGTAAAGTGACACATGTGCTTTAAATGACGAGTAGAATTAACTTGCCGTGCATTCGAAACTGGCCGCCGGCGCCTATGGACTTGAGCGTATGCCATATAGTTTGCACTGCTTATGCAATCCACTTTGGCGAATGCCGACTCGACAAGTGCGGCCTGAGATTGTCACAAGAGGGCAATTTCAGCCCGGCTGCCCTCACTCGCTTGAAGTGACTTCAAATTTTAGTTCCTCAACTCGTCAAACGTGAGTTGAAAATTAAAATTGATGGCCACTTTCTATATTTTGTTGAAATTTTTAATTTCTTCACGGAATGATGTCACAAGGCTGCGATGAGTAATGACATTGTGTATAATTTAATCAGAATTGGAGAAAATCTGATTTATTAATTACTATATTCTCGAAGCTTAAATCCTCCACACCATGGCCATAAATGCTTGAACGCTGTTACGAACAATTTTGGTATGATATATTTTAAGTACTTTTAATCAACAAATAAACGCAAACATTAAAAATATTAAATTTTGGAGTGACGTCATCAGTGGACCCTGTCTCCGATGTTGTTGTTCCACACCAGAGCCGTAGTGATCTCGAAAACTTAGTATTATCATAGACTATGGTATTATGAAAAGTTGCACGTGCGGTGGATGCAGTAGTAGTAGTCTGCATGGGCGGCGCACCATAGGGGCCTGGGGGACTATAACCCCCCACTTTTTCAGTGCTGCGCCGCACATGGTCTATGGGCGGTGCACCACAGGGGGGCTGAGGGGGCTTTAGCCCCCCACTTTTTTCAGTACTCCACCGCCCATGATCTGTCAGACACTATTTTAGTTTTTGAGTTTCAAAAAGACCCTAACTTCGCCCAGAAATGGCACAGGCCACGAGTATGGCAGCACACGGTGAAGCAAGCGATCAGTTCAAGGCCAACGCTGTGTTCGGGCCAGCCTGAAGCCTAGTGCTTGAAGATTTCTCCAACGTGAAACTGCATTTGATAGAGAAAAGTCACATGAATTCAATATCAAATAATGACTGAGATAATGAATGTTCAAGATTTTGTGGAAATGCATGCTATCCATGCATTCGCCGATGCGTGCTATCCATACACAAGCCAATGCGTGCTATCCATACATACGCCAATGGGTGTCAGTTGTTTACCGATTGAGCAGAGTCAGAAGGTCAAGGTCGAAAACGATGTCATAGTGATGAATCGGCAACGATAGTAAAAATTTTCAAAGCCTGTCACGTTCCGATTTTACCGGTTATCAAGAGGGTTCAGTGACGTAAAATTGCCCTCACCTTTCGTCAAAAAAAATAACACCTCTTCCCATGTCTAATGCACCAACAAGGCCGTTATTATTTAAAGGGAGTAACAAATTATCCCGCTCAAATCAAGATCTGTGTGATGTCATTGGTTCAAACGAGGCGATGACAGGACAGAAATTAACAGGTTTACTGTAAGTCTGAACATAACATAAAGGGATGAATACAAGAGACAATGTTTACTGTTAAGTGGCAGTGTTTACTGCATATCTGAACTTAACATAAGGGTTAAAAAAACAGTGACATTGTTTACTATACGCCTGAAAATAAAACAAAGGTTTGAATGCCAGTGAAAGTGTTTACTTAAATCTGAACATAACATCATAAGGGTTGAATAAGAGTGACAGTGTTTAAGACGTCTTGAATACTAATGAATCACTGTTATGGACTTGGATTACAAGTAATTCTGTCAACATGAAGTTTTGTTTAAAGTCTGTGCCTTGAATAGGTGACTGCATGCCAGCTACATTGATGACCTTTTAATACTTTTGTGTAAATGGTTTCTTTTATCTGATGTCTCGTTGTGGTATTTTAATTAATTGATAAAGTTTGCCAACACCTAGTTCAGCTGAGTCGGGTCATACCTTTAAACTTGTGTGAGGTCAAGATGGCTTCGCCTGCGTTCTGAGATTTGTTGTTGCCGCTGAAGACGGTGCATCCGTGTGATTTCTGTAAAAAATGTCCAGTTCGATCAGCAGTGTTGGATAACATGTCCCCTAAAAAGGGGCAGAAAGTTTCAAATGCGTTGGGTTCTTGCCATACGCCGCGACGAAGGAAAATATGTCCGTGTAAAATTCATAACTGTTTTCGAATCATAATTTGTCGCATCTCGGAGTGGATGCCGCCATAGCAACGAGGACCGGAGAATCTTCGGCCAGCCAGACTGTGTTTTCATGACTATGGGTTGAAGCGCGATGCATTTTTCTTTACAAAAAGGACAGGGCCCTCAATTCCTCAATTTTGGGGCCAAGTATGGGCCCTATTCCCCTCTTAAAAATATTGAAAAATCACGCGAAATTCCCGGCCACGAGGCCTAAGAATCCCATTTGTGATTGAAAATTTCTCTCCAACGGTTCAAATCACCTGTGACCACAGAGGTGACAATNTATTAGCCAGGATTTTGTCCCAGAAAATTGCGCTCCTGAGCTGCCAAATGGAATCTGGGAGAATTTTAGGGGGGGGCTGGGGCATAGCCCCTTGGCTCCCCTCTAAATCCGCCAATGTGTTCTGTCCAGTTAACTGAAATTGAGCTCTAAAACGAGGTTATGCTTTGGACGAAAGAATTAGGTGTTTTAATTTTAAAATTCAACTTGGTCGAGATTGATATTTAAAAAATATAACACATGAAATAGAAGTAATTATTAAAACCAAGAAAGCATAATTGATGGTCATATAATTTTTATTTTCGTCTGCGAGCCTAGTTTTTTATCGTAATCAAAATACATATTTAATAACATCAAGTATCCGCATTTCAGGTCAATGACAAATCAACTGTTAGTCCCGGTAGTGCCTACCTCACCAGGACCTAGGCTATGCTTGAAGCTAATAGGCCTACTCTTGGTCTACAAATTAAACCAGATGAGACTAATTGCACATGACAGCAAAATGCTATGAGCCACCACTGTCGAATATATCTTCAACTCGTCAACAATACGACCAGATCACCTGGTTCGTGTAGAAAGCATTTTTATCAAGAATTTAGTAGAAGAAACGTAACCCTGCATTCAGCATGATACCTAATCCGTCACTACGATCGCCGCAATTTAGTCATGTTTACTTTTCATGTTTCGAACCTAGTTTTCCGGAAAAAACTATATCCTTTCGTCAGACAACTCTTTGGTGCATTGACTTGTTCTATAACTGTATTTTTCTACGTCTCTGTGGTTAATTATTGACACATTTTTTAAGATTTGATATTCAGGTTGGACTCCAAAGACCGGCCATTTAACTCACGCAATGTAAATTTCCGCTTTGTTTATCGCAGTGAGCCTCGCTTTGGATGTTAATGTCCGCCGCGTGAATAGAGTCTATGTATGATATCCATGCGACCTGTTTTGTTTTATCCAACAAAGACGCAACAAAGAAAAACGATAGTAGCGTCCCATAAGCGACAACCACGCGACGCGCTTATACGCCCCGCCCATAGGTCTTACAAGTTAAAAAATAGCTTGCGACCTCACTGCATAAGTGGTGTTTCGGTCCCCGGGTGTCCAGTCCGATCCCTGGATTTCCTCTTTTAAATGTCGAGGTTCGTGTTTTAGGGCTGGTTAGCTGTTTTGAAGGTGCGGCATTGTGAGTCTGTTTCGGACTTCAGAATATCTGTTTTACACCAGCGTTCCAAATTTGATGGAACACCTTGTGATAGCTAGCACATTGAGATTTCAGTACAATGGCGGATTCATAGCAACAAAAATATTCCTTTGAGTTAACCCGTACATTACAGTCGTCTCTGCAGTAATGCACAAAAGTGCAACAAAACTGGTAACGACGAGCAGGGGCACGAATTGTTGACGACGAAGGAGGGGACGCGACAGTTAAACGCAACGCCAGAACTCGCACTCCCTCATTCATCCATGACGGGGAACTGCATCGAAGCAACGTCATATTCCACTGTAGGCAATTACATCGCCCTGGATGCTGCAGGCATTCAGGGGCGGTAGTACATCCCCACAAAAAGTTACTCATTTCAAAATACAACAAATAAAATCAAATGAACCATGCATATAGGAACATGGAGTGATAATTAACACATACCATGACTCTGGATACAATTAAGTCAGCAAAACCTGAGCGAATCGATGATTTGTCGCGGTTTGCTCGAGTTTCTCTTACCGGGTGCCATTTTGAGGAAGTTACGTGAAATCACGCATGTTGACGAATAAAAAGTCCAAGGGAAACAAATCTTACAAATTTCAACTGATACCTTCTCATGCTATTTTGCAAGTGTCACGCGCTAGTGTCATACGCTTCGCTCAGTCTCACGCCTCGCTGGTTCGCTGCGTGCCGCTAGGTGGGGCGGTAGCGGCGCCAGCACGCAGGTATCACTTAATTTTCCTCGGTAAATTTTTTTACACCGACGTTTCTGATTGGCTAGTCGAATTCTCAACAGGCAGCGCTTTACGCAAACAAATTGGCATGGCTGATGGAATGAAGTCATGTAAATGTGGTCTGTTGTACAGACAAATCGGTGCTTAAAATTTATGTTCAGGAAATGTGAAGCCTGGAAATTGTGATTGTGACTTTTCGGAATGCATCTTTCTACTGTCGATGACTTTTGTTTATGATGGTGTACTGTATTGATACAGTATGAATAACACACCTGTTAAATCGGCCAGATATGTGTTTATTGTAAATGTATGTGCTTCAAGCACGCGGCTATCACTGTAGAAACGAAATAGTTGCTGCGACGCCACTGGCATGAAAAGGCTAAAAATCGTTCACAGTCCGTCATTTTTCACGGTGTTGTAAAGCTAAACAATGACTGCCGAGGTTACGTTGACCAATGCTAAAGCGCGTGCCACTGCGTGATAACTGCTACCTGGTTGGGCTAAGCACGCAGGGAACCAGCGACAGTCTCGCGCTGGCTCTTTGCCTAACTCACGTGACTCAGTTGACCTACTTAAGGTTAGATCACGCGCGTGGTGAAAAAGTTAACGGCAACCAAAAAAGTGGAGTTAGAACTCTTCACTAAAGTCACCTCAATTCTCACAACTAAGCTTCATCGAAGATATGTGTAGAAGTAGAAAGGACCAATGAAGAAATTAAGCGCTTTTTTAAATGATAGTTTTAAGTGTAGAATGCATTTTTGACGAGGTGAAAACCCAAAACGGGTCACCGCTCTTTTTACAAATACGTGTAACGAAATGCGTACAGAAAGGGAATGAAAGTATTGTAGCCCCTAAAATGGCCAACCACGAGGAGCTACGTGTTGCCTAATTCCACTGCAGCCAACGTCTGTACAACAGCCTAACAATACTCACATGTTCTAGTTCCCAGCCAAATTCGTTAGTGTTGGAAGTCACGGTCCAGCCGCACGTGTCGCCACTGTCGAAGTCGCATGTTATCCCATTTACTTAACAATAAAGTCAATAGTTGTCAATAAGCACAGTTAAAACTGAGAAAAGGCAGCTACCCTCAATTTGATGTAACGATTCATTCAGATTTCAACGAGGTCAATGCAAAATATTATTCAGGCTACATCGTTTTTTCGCGTAATCATTATCAACCCCAATTATCAGCCGGGCACCTCCGGTATTTTCGTTGCTTCAACGCACGTGCGGGCTTCAGTCATACGGCAAATCGTGTTACTTTCAAATTGGAGAGTGATTGCTGGTATGACTGAAGCTTGAACATGCGCTGAAAACGTACACTTCGAAAGCGGAATTTAACGTTACGAAAACACCTGAGATGTTCTGGATGACTATTCGAGGTGAGTGAAATTATTTCATAACTTATAGTTTTCCAGGTAAAAAAGATACTCACTGTAACAGTTTAGGCCGTTGCCGTAATATCCAGGTTTACAGAGACATGTATAAGTACCTATGCTGTTAATGCACTCGGCATTGGAGTGGCATGTGTGCGCTCGATTGCATTCATTCATGTCTGGAAAAACAATTTCGCTCCGTTTGGGTTTCAATTTGCACTAAAGGGCCATAACTGCAGCTGTAACTAAATGAGCCATTATAATACATCGCGCAGGGCAGAGGTTGTCAACATCGAATAGTTATGACACCGTTGCCTAGTTAATCCCTGTTTGGCACCTTTCTCGAGCACGTGCCGGGTCAAAGTTTAACCTCTAGCTATAACGCACTAAGGCGCAAATCAGGATAAGACCGAAGATTGACAATCCAAAAATCCTCAAAAGTTGAAATGGCATCTCGTCGATGTCAATGTTGAATTCTTACCCATGCGCTTCCGAATGAGCTGGCAAATCAAGTCAGAGGCATTGCACACATGCGCGATTTTTGTTTTGCAATGTTAGGGATGAAAAGCCTAAAAAGTTTGAAGTATTTTCTTGAGTGGCTCATGGTTTTGAGGTTCTTGGTGGTATATGGAATTGAATCCCATCATTGTAAGGAATGTTGTAACACCGATTTTATGAGAGTTAAAAACCTGAATCGTTTTAGGTTGGTTTAGCCAACGAAAAGGCACCCAAGGACGTCTTACCCTGAAATTTACTTTTAACAACGATATTGCACCCCACAAGCAATCTGACCCGTAACAAAAGATGGTCCTCCAAGCAGCCGCATTAATTTACTTTATAAATATTTTTTCGGCGAAGAAAAAATCATGGGAACGGGAGACTAGGTACGTGGCAGCTCACCGATGCATTCGCGGTCGCTTTCTTCAAATCCTGCCTTACAGACGCAGCCATAGCTCCCCATGGTGTTCACACAGTCGGCATTTTGGTTACACTGATATGTTCCAGTAGCACATTCATCGACATCTATCAATGAAAAGCATGAAATAATCAAATTTTGTTTTACGCACCAGTTTGCTGGTTAACTTTTTTGTAATTAAGGAACTATCACAGCGTCAGCTCAATTTTGAGGTCGTTAGAGGTAAGCGAGAGATGAACGTCGTCTGAAATGTATGGAAAAGAGAATAGAGAGAACAGAAGCAATGAAATGTGTCGCCCCCTAGCGGCGAGTGAATTTTTTCCTAAGTTAAGACCGCGTTACAAATCTGGCGATATTCCACGAGATATCGTCGTGTATTTTTGATGAGAGCACATGATTTTCGCTACTCCTTTTCTCGGCGCGAGACAGCTATTGAACTGTACCTAGATCAAAACGTGTAATTTAGTGTCTTATGATTCACGGTGCATGACCCCCCACATTCTTCCAAATATGGTGCAAGAGCCACTGTGTCACAAACACAGTATTGAATTTGCTGTTTCAGCTTACCTTGACAAACACCGTCTTTATTTTTGTAGCCAGCATCACACCTGCATGTATAGCCGCCTTCCAGATTCATGCAACTACCATTCGTCCCACAGGGGTCAGGTGAGGTAGCGCACTCGTTCACGTCTGATAATTAAAAGAGTTTTACATGTCATCCACGGCGACTTTAAGTGTGGACGAGGTGAGACATTATGGACAAATAAACAAGTAAAAAGCGTTCTTTACAAAAAGTGTGGTTTGTTCATGCCTTTCATCTTTTATCGTTCCAATGCAACCAATCAAAAAGTCATATTTAACCCAATTAACATTTTTGCGACCTGAGTTTAAAATTAGGTGGCCATTTAGGAATACCTTATGTTCGCAAATTATCTTAAAATTTCGCAGAAGGAGCTACAACCATTCCCAGAAAGCTTCCTCGATGTTAAAACAATCACCAAAGACTGGATACAGTGTGCAACTTTCCCAAGTTGTTCTCAGGTTCGCATCTTTTCACTTATGTCCTTGACCGTTATTTGTGACCAAGAAAAACCGGCTGTACTAGATGTCTTTGTCACACTAAAAATTACTTAAAAAAGCTTTGACGCAAATGTTTAACAGAATTTTCTAAAAAAATTATCTGTCGTGCTTCAATCTTAATGATGGCTTATTGAGCAATGTTATGTCCAAAATCGCCCCACTTAGTCATAGCTGATCACTTGATGCAATGTTCTTTGTCTGAAGCCGCGTCACGTAATCCAGTGGGTGGAGCGATAATCAGTTCACTGAGAGACTCATCAGTTTTGCTGGTGGAAGATGGAATAACTTGCAGTAGTGCAACTTATCCCACCATAAAGCGGAGCGTTCGCGCACGCACGCACGCACACACACACACACACACGCACACACGCAAAGTTGTCACAAGTGCAGTAAGTTGCGCTAGTTTAAATAGCGTCCAAACAGCATTCAAACTTAGCGACAACTCGTACCAGAAGTGTCAGCTGTTCTACGGTAAGTCTGCGTGTAGACGACACCTTAGTTAACGCAAGAGTGTTTGCAGATGACGGGCCAATTAGATACTGGTAACGTGATCTGTCGTAAACACATGTAGTGGTAGTAGTTACGGAAAATGAATGTAGTGGTAGTAGTTTTGGAAATGATGGTGGCTGTGATTGATGAAGGTAGCGTAAATGATGGTAGCGGAGTGGTGATTGTGACGTCAGTGATGGCGGCGCCAATTATTACAATGCTCTTTTAGCGTCTGCGATAATGAGAGCGATAATGACGGCAATAATGACGGCGACAATGACGGCGATAGTCATAACAATAGCGGTGGCTATCCTGAGCTATTCTTACCGTCACATACAATTCCATCGCCAGCAAAACCACTTTTACATTCGCACTTGTAGCTTCCGTCTGTGTTGATACAATGAGCGTACTTGTGGCAATTGTGCCTACCCAGAATGCACTCGTTGACATCTAAATAAAGCAATATGTATCGTCTGCTAAATATTGCGTAACACCGAACAAATTCTTCGCCAAATGCATCAGACATAATATAAGAAGGGGAGGATAAATAATTTCCAAGCGTTCAGACATGGAGCGTAGATTCGAACTCTAGGCTAATAAGAGTTCTATGATATGAGCAATATCGATATAAACATTTGAATGTTTATAGCGAGATTGCTCATGCTATTGTGTTAAAACACAACACCGCTATTTAACTCTATGCCACTACGTATCTGTGCTGTGTCATTGATCAGGAATACATCATTTTCTGGTATTAGCCATAGACTCTTCCCTCTGACACAGCGCCACCTATACTGAATGTGACATTGTGGAAACATGATGAACGACACATGGAATTTCGTGTGTGTATGGGCATGTTTGGTCGGAAGTTTATCCATCACATCGCCACCTCTTGCATACGGTTTCTATGCACTGTAGTTCTTTGGATTTAGCCACGGGATCGAGGTTGTCTTGATTTTGTTTACTTCGACAACTGTCCGGTTTAATAAATTGCAACTATTCAAGTTGATGTGATCGCCATACTACGTAACAGTAAGCTGAAAGATTTCAGCCAACGAGAATGCCTGAATGTTATGACTTCGTTTCATTACTCTAGCCAATGAGAAGCCATTATAAACAACTCCACACAGTGCTACCTGATCGTAGCACTGTGAAAAAGTGTAATAGAACTCTAGCCCTGAAATGCCAACTCCCGCACGTGACCAAAAGGCTTGTAACCGCGAGACTAGCTGCGAGAGTTAGCACTGACGGCTGCCTAGTCGACTTAGTCTTGATCGCAAGTTTTAGTTATCAAATCAAGCCTAATTTCATTGCTTCGTTTTCATTTTATTATAGTTCAAGACTCCTGAGGTACCTTATAATCGACGATTTCTGGGCAAAATTAGTCAGCTAACCCGACCATTACAGTTTTCATTCTTCAAGCATCGACTCCTGTGGCCCTGGGTGGATGGCGGGAGTAGTTTGGCCTTCTGCTATCCACTTACTACGTAAGCCGACACCATGCAGCCGAATAAAGCAATGTTTTTCGTGAAAATATTCTGAAATCTTTTCAGCTCCAGTCGTAGAACCACTTTCATATTACGAGCCAGTTTTTCAAAAATACATTTTTGGGTGTTAAAATTACCTTACATTATTTTAGGGGAAGAAGTTACTAAGTTTGTGCGTGTGTGTGTGTGCGTGTGTATTATTACTGTTTTCAATTATTTCTATAATAGTTCATTTGTGCTAAGTTTACCTGTTGCACAGATCCCGTTTTTTTGTCAATACGATTTCTGAGAAGTACACACATCCGTGAAATAACAAAATAAAATTTAAAAGAATGAAGAGTTTACATTGTAAAACAACCCAACCCAGTACTTTGTATTGCTGACAGCGTACGGTGTATTTGCCAATTGCCCCGCTCTTGGCGGACAGTCCCACCTTTTTGGAGTTTTCCACCATCCCGCCACACCATCTCAATGTTTATCACCTACTATTGTAATTTCCCACGCGACATGGCCATATTTTCCCGCTCGACTAAAAAAGAAATGAACGGTTTCTGCGGCACCCGCAATTGACCTATGCCAGGATTGTGGCTTAACTGGCCAATCAGAACGCAGTATTCTTGTCACACCTTTTCTCTGCGTTTCCAAAGTGCCATTTTACCCGACAAACGACATGTTGTCGGGTAAAGCTTATTTTTTGTCGATAACTCAAGAAATTGTGAGATAAGAATGATGAAACGGTGTTACTATGGCGTGGGTAACTCTGACAGCCGTCATGCAGCTAGAGAAGAATTTCCAGTCACTTTTTGGGCATTCCCTAAGGTGAAAAGTGATGTCGACTGTGGAAACTATGGATCAAACTGTGTGGAAGGCCACACGAGCAACTGAACTTAGCAATGTTGCTTGATTACTTGAAGGTTAAACACAATTTGTTCCAAGATACGCACTTTTCAGCTTAGTGGCTATTGTGTAGGCCTGTCAGATTTTGACTCCAGAGCTTCACTCGCCTGGCCGCCTTTTGTATCGGCACCTGCTGGATCCTAGCACTAGCCCCAGCGGTAGTCTCCGGAAATTGCTGTCTTCATGGAATTTTTATTATTTTTCATTTATTTTGTCCGACTGGACATCGTTTTTTTCCGTAGCAAAGGTGAGGGACATTTTTTGTAATTCATATACCCGAAGTCTGGCGTTCAACTGAACTTCTCTCCAAAACCGACAAAGATTCGATCTGCACAGGAGGCCACTGGATTGCTGAATGCAAAGAATTGTTTGAGCTGTTTTCATGAAAAAATAAGCAGTTAACTTACTTTATGTTGAAAAATCTAGTTTACACTTCGCGTGCAGAGTTAAAGCGACCTATTTTGTAGTTGTTTCTTCAAACATGATGCTTGGATTTATGAAACTTTAAAAAAAGAATTTGAGTTAGTTTTGTAAATAGCCATTTTTGCTACTACACCAGAATTGTCATATTTTATAACCACATCTAAGTGATCATGCTTCGATTCTTAATGCTTTCAAACTTAATTTGAAAATTGCAACATTGTAACAACAGTATATATTGCGTCCTGAGTTGAAAGAGCCACCAGCATTGTGAAATCTTCGGGTGTCTCTCTATAACTATCACCTATCAACCAATCACATGTGTCTCGTTCATTAAAATGGGCGTCATTAGTAATTATTTGAAATTTCCCTTACAATGTCGGTGTCCAAACTGCAGAAGTTCTGATTGACAGTGGACGTCTAACTCATACATTGGAGCGTCGTTGCCAGGGAGACCAGAGTTCTACAAGGGTGTCTACTGAATGACAAGCTTCGACAGCAATCTATACTGGATCAGTCAATCGCACAAGTGTCATGGCCGACCTCCTTTAGTGGAGAACGTACTAGATACCATGTGTGCAGATAAACGAGAGTAGCTTCGCGTGAGAAATCTTCGAACGGGCAATTGTGTTTTAACCCTTAATCTAGAAAATTGTCCCTGTCTGACTATGGTTAACACAAAATGCCGAAAATTTGAAGATGGAAACCAGAGTCGAATGCCCTGGAAGAGTTGACCCAATACTATACAGATAGCTCTTTCAAAAGTGTAGGGCTACCTGGCGTGCGTTCAGTAGACGCTAGGACCTACGCTAGGACCTAGCCAAAAGCTAGTCAAGGTCACGTGCTCTTATTTTATATACACTGCAATATCTCGCGTAATCTCGCTAAGTCTCTCTTTTAAGCTAGGTCCTAGCGTTACTGAACGGGAGGACTGGTCATTTTTCTTCACAAACCATGCGCGCATCCGGAGGGGAGCGCCCCCACTCCATTTGGCGAAGTGGGCAAAAAGGTCCACCTCAGAGAAACAAAAAGTCCGAGAAAACGAGGCAAAAGTCCAGTAAGAAGGCTGGAATTCGGCGCGAATGCACGATTCATAGCTTTGTTTGTAGTACCCCTTTTCATTTTGTAGTCCCCGTTTTTTAGTCCCCGTTGTTTTTAGTAAAAGGCCCACATTCTCAAAAATTCGAGCCCCCTATACTATATTTCAGGCTAGGTGCGCGCATGCAAACACTAACAGTTATGTTGTCATTGCTGCGTGCAGTGTGTAAATTCCGTTTTTTGAAGATTTATGGAAAGCGATTCATTGATCAAGTGTTGCATGCATTCTGATTACAATGCAAATCTTGTTTTATAGTTTAAATTTCCAGATTTCTGACATTTTTTAAAATTATTTGAAAACAGTTTCCTTACCTAAGACAAATTTATAGACGTGCTCCTTGCTTTGTGCTCTGACAGAAAGGTAGTCTCTGTTTCCCAGCGTGTTAGTGAATTTCAGATACGCTTTACACCCCATGCGTCCAAAGAATTTGTCTTGCGCTTTGATGTTGGCCGTAAAATTGAAAAGTTTCACCAACGTCGCGTTTTGAAGTGGTTCAACTGCGTCTGACTGGAATATCACCTCTTTATTGCTGTGTGCCTTCTTACTCGTTATGTACGTCGTACGACTGTAAAATATGGATTAGACGAGTTCAAGTGCGTACTTTTAGTGAAGAACATGAACATGGTGAGTTTTTATTTTGATACTTTGCTGGAAGAATATCTCAAGGAAAACAGCCCTGTTGCGTTCTTATCTATGAGAGACATATGCTAGTACTTATCGAACTGGTTACTCAATTTTTCGACAGCCTATTTGAATATTTTACAGATTTGGTCCGAAGGACAAACATTCCGAAGGCTTCCGTGTTCAGCTTATAATTCAGGCGAACTCTATGTCCAAAAAGTACCAATTTGCATGAATACCCATATCTGCGAAAACCCTTTGCGGATTTTTTCTGTAGTGTGAAGACTTATATGTTCCGTCCACTCAAAAGTCCGACCGTTGAATATTTATCCAACTATTTATTTTATCTTCTCGGTAACCACTTCAGTCAATCCGCCGATTTCGAAGTGGGCACAATCGGAAATTTTTGCATCATTTAAAAAATAAAAAACAGATATCTACAATTAAATTGTTTGTAGTGTTCAAGTAAATTAAATGCACAAATACTAACATAAACAAATAAAAATGCTGGTGTTGAAGGGTGTTAAACCACACACAAAGCGAGCGAGGAAGTCACAACAAACTGAGGATTACAGCCTTGAACGGCCTACCAACACCATGTATTTCTTCTTAAAGACGAGGAAATTGGACCATAGATGGTGACAGTCCCCAGCCCGTTGTAAGCGTGTACCTCTGTAGGCAAGTATTCTTTTGTTGCGGTTGGTCGTTGATCTTCCATATCCCATGCAGTCTGTAACACACGCTCCTCTACTGTAATTGGGGAATTTCCAACTGCTATTTTTAGGTTGGTCAACCTTAAATTTGCGTATTCGAAAGTGACGCTCGTTGGCATTTACGACTCATTTACCAAAATTTGGTCGTTAGAGCTCTTTGGTTTACACTTTAACATTAGCCTCTTTTTCGTATATGTTCTCCGGCCCTGGTTTTGAAGATGTTCTGGTAGGTATGTTACACAGTTGTCCTATATGACGTCACGACAGCCAAAATGATGTAAGACTAGTATACAGGGTCAGGTGAATAACCAAATCTACGTATTTCCTGACTGTAAAAATTAGAAAACGCTGAGAAACCTTTCTACACACGCATGCGACAAGCTCCATCCCGGCATATCAGTCATCGCATGCTATTTGTATTTATGTCAGGCGGTTGCAGTTTAGAATAGTTGACAATGCTTTTACAGACGACGCAGTCAGTCTCTGTTTGGTTTCAATCGTCATGCCTATTCTTTTCTTCGATTAGGGTGTCGTTGATATGTTTGATAGTTTTAGCAGCAGAGAAGCACGGTTGTGTCAACTGCATACATGCTAACTTTACGCGGTTTTACTGATCTGTTAAAGAGGCCCGTAACGCAATGAACAGACTAAATTGCAATATTGAGAGTGGTTCTCTACCACACTGAAACAGAACTCAACCTGTTTACTAGGTATTTTTAGGATTTGTTCGTAAAGATTTTTAATTTCTGTTAATAGTAAAGCATTTTCTTTTAGTTTCAAAAATCAAAAACAAGATCTGTCAACTGCTCGCCACTTTGTCAATTTTTCTCCCACAATGCAAAGCACATCTCCTTAGCTGGAATAGCAAGACATAGACGTAGCACATTTCCCTTATATAGAAAATGTGACCTTTGACCTTAAGTGACTTTAAACAACTGACTGTGAGCGCATGAAAGCATTTATCATAAGTGGGAGGCAGGTAAGAAACTCTGTGGTAACCACAGGGTTTTTCCTTCGCGCGTATTTCAACAATCGTGAAATTTGTGAATTTTTTGGAAATTTCCTCACAGAGGAAAGTAATTACCCTGTACTAAACGTTGCGAGATGATACTTTCTACAGGAATTGTTTATAAGATATTTTTGACGAGCGTTCGCGTTCCATGCCTATATTAGCATCGTTTACATACATGTAAAGCAGGTCCAACATTTACGCTTTGACACAGCGCCACCTATACGGAATTCCTTGCCTGGGCATCAATGCGCATGCCTTGGTCAGAAGTATACCGATCGCATCGCTACCATGCACTTGCACACGCTTTTATGCACTGGTGGGGCTTAAATCACCGGATCGGGGTTCCTTGATTTTGTTAACTTCGACCAGTGCCCATTTTGATAAAATGCAACTATTCAAGTCGCCATACTCGGTCGCTGTAAACTGAAAGGGGTTTCCCAGATTTCAACCAATGGGAACGACTGGATGTTATGACGTCGGTTTTATTACTTAAACCAATAAAAAGCCATGTTAAACATGCGACAGTACCACTGTGAACTCTTGGTGGATACCACTCTTCACATGAAGTGACAGTGCTGTCACCCGCTCACGTCCGTGGCTCACCAACGACTACGTAAATCATCAGCAAACCACTTCAAGTTCGATCTCACACAGGCTATGGTGAGAGAGTAATCTGATATGGTCAACCGTATCGATTCAAAGTTTTTTGAGGTCGACAAAAATACCCATGTTGTAAATAGTCCACGAATATCTCAAGAAAAGTTCAAGTCATCACAGATTGTGCGGGGAGACATCCCGACTGCGAGGCAACCTCCCGACTGTGCGGGGCGACATCCCGACTGTTCGTCACTTGGTATGCGTAATGTTGAGGATGTGCATTCATTTTTAAAATTTTTAAAACAACGTGGACGATAATTAGTTACGCGATATTTACCGCCCTCCTTGCGAAAAAGGCGCCATTTTATCCTCTTCCATGCGACTGATATTAACTGTATCTAGTGATTTGTTCAAAGTAAATGTCAGCGATTTACTGTCAGCGATTCCGCAGACTTCTGAGTTCACTAGGAGGTACCTCGTCGGTACAATTAATCTGAGTTAAAGTGATTTGAACGACGCGTATCGGGAAAATTTTGGGCTTGTTTCGAATGCATATAAAAGTAGAGTAGGAAATCACAAAAATATCTAGAAGTTTTATTTTGAGTACAAAGACTAGAGATCGAACCTGGGTGGATGTAAAAGTCACCGATCCCACGTGATCAATTGAACTGCTTGCTGAACGTCTCCCACTGGGTTTATGGATAAGTTTCAGGCAACTGATTGGAGATACTGGAACTCTTCGATCAAACGGTATTTCGATATAATGGGTTGTCAGGCAGGGGCGAGCTTTGGGTCATTGGGCTGTCAGGGATGTCCTATGCACGTGAGTCGCTGAAAAGTCTGCCTAGTGTTACTCGATTCAACGATACGTAATACGTAACGTATCCATTATCTGTCATATTGGATAATTCCTGAGAGGCAATAAAACACTTAGAGAACGTTTAGAAAACTAGCTTGCCGCCAGATATACTTCATTGAAAGTTAAATCAGTTTTTGGCAATAGTAAGATTAAGAAACGGACGATCGGCGCCCAAATAAAAAAGTTCGTGTTCAAGGAACACCTCAGAGAATAGCAACATATACAGGCATTGTGTTAGCAACAATCACCAAGCCAATTCAGTTAGTATTATCTGCAGACAACCTAATAAGGAATTACTGTACATTAAAGAGTCATTGGCCATTCCGCCGAACCAGCGTGCTACTGATTCTCTGCATAACATGCTGAGATCAGTGACCCCGTAACTATGGTGATGACCAGCTACTCACTATTCCCTGTATCTCTCACTTCATTTTATGGATGTTACCCGAGCTGTATGTTAGCACTTGTCGTCCTTTGTAAATAATTATTGTGGTGATGTCTGATGAATAGACGAAACGTTGACTGAACATGAACTTGTTTATTTGTGCGGCGATCGTCCGTTTTTTAAACTTCATTGAAAGGTCATTTGATTATGCTCGTACCTGCAAGTAACCGAAAGCTGCGACTGAGTTGATAAGGTATTGGTGACATGAATGGTTAACGACGCCTTGACGACCGTGTTGCAACCCTTATACACTTGTACTCTTCCAACATTGTCTCCATCGAACTTAGCCACAACAGATATGATCGGCTTCTGTTCTTCTGCAGACGCCATGAGAAAAGACTGGAAACAAAAAGCAATGAATTCACTACAATCCGTTAAGTTTCACTTAATGATACCCGAGTGGTTCTTGGGTTTTTCATTTTATTGCCTGCCTGAAGATAAGACATGGCCTGTCTCGAATTCTAGCCGTTACAGGTATTTAATATAACAATTCTTATGATTCCTCTTAGCGATCTTCTCTATAGTTGTCCTGCAGATGATGGACAAATATACAAAGAGTTTGAGCGAGCACGAATGAAAATTGAAATGGAGTGGATGTATGAACATTGTACTGGAATGGATGTATGAACATTGTAATGGAGTGGATGTATGAACATTGTAATGGAGTGGATGTATGAACATTGTAATGGAGTGGATGTATGAACATTGTAATGGAGTGGATGTATGAACATTGTAATGGAGTGGATGTATGAACATTGTAATGTAGTGGATGTATGAACATTGTAATTGTAGTTGCTAACGTAATTGCAACACTTCAGGCATTGACCCAAATTGATTGTTCTGATAAATGACCACCTCTGTGTTTAATGTCCGTACTTGGGTAATATTTACCGCTCACTCGTTTATTTCTGAGTTTCTCTGTTTTGTCATCCTAGGCCTTAATCCGGACGCAAACGCAGAGCAATTTAATGAAGTTTCAGCCCTTGAAAGGGCCGAAAGTTTCAAGGCAGCAATGCGACTGAAGAGGATGACGTAAGCATCTGACTACCTGCAGTTTAAAGTAAATCATCTCGGTGAAGTTGCTTGTCCCGTTGTGGTATTGAAAACAAACTATGGAACGCGATAAACAGACCTAATTGCAATATTGAGAGTCATTCTTTGCCACAGAAACGGAATCCAAACTGCTCATCAGGTAGGGTTTCTTCCTAAGGATTTTTAATTTCTGTCGATATCAAAGCATTTTCTTTTAGTTTCAAATTTCAAGGAAAAAACGATCTGTCAATTGCTTGGCACTTCGTCGGCTTTTCTCCCACAAGCCAAAGCACGTCTCTTTATTTGGTATGGCAAGACATAGACCTAGCACATTTCCCTTAAATGGAAAATGTGACTTATGAACTCAAGCAACTGAATGTGAGTGCATGCACGCATTTATTATAAATGGTAAGGAGAATACAAATTTTGTGAAAATCAGAATAATTATCCGCGCGTATGTCAAAAATCTTTAATTTTGTGATTTTCTGGATTTTTCCTCACAAGTTAAAGTGAATTACTCTTTACTAGACGTTTCGTGGTGGTACTTTCTTCACGAATTGTTTAAAAGGTATTTTCGCGTTCCATGCCTCTTTAAAATCAAACATGAAAGCCAACAGAAACTTCAAATGTGAGGTTGAACCTAGCTGAGAATAAGAGTGGAATATGCAGGCCCTACATTGCAGGGATGGGTGGGTCCTACGCTACAGCAATGAGTGTAACCTACATTACAGCTGTCGTCGATCTTTGTTCAATAACAGTAGAATGGGTGGGCCGTACGCTACAGCCAACGTCGATCTTTGAGCGCGACCTCAGGACAACTGAACGTCGGCGCTTGTATAACTTACTCGGTATCTATTAGAGGCTATATGGTGCAAGCTGCGGTACCAAACCATGGCGCTTTACAGGAATTATTTAAATATGCTATGTACTCTATTGAAGGCCATGGACTTATATTCAAATAACATGACGCCGCGGGCGTTTATCCAAACAACACACCGTACCATATTTTTTCTGCTAATCACAATAACCACTATAAATACTGCTGAAACACGGAATAATATCAACAACAACAACAAAAAACAACAACAACAAACAACAATAATAATAATAAACTTCATTAAGAAACATGCTTTAGCCACAGGCTAATATACAGGATGGTCCTCTCACAGCAATAAATTAAATTAAATAAATTAAACAAGAAATCCAGTTACGTTAAATAAAATGAATATTTTACAAATTGAATTTACAAATTGAATTAAAGATAAATTAAAATCTTTATATGGTATGTACAATGAATTTTATAGAGAACAAGTGACTGGAAACGAACGGAGGGACAGCTATGATGACCACATCCACAGGTAACTGATGAATTTGTGTCTGACGTCATCATAACCATCAGTCTCCTTTAGGCTATTTGTTAAATCGTTCCATTGTCAAATAGCTTGAATAAAATTCGAAGTTCTGTGTCTGGGGACAACAAAATTGTTTAAGGAAGAAAATCTGGTCCGGATTTGGTGTCTGTTTCGAACGAGTAATACGTTACGAGAAAAATAAGTTGGTACATTATTGTGAAAACTCTTACGCACCACACACAGAGTGACGCCTATATGTATAGAATATATATCAAAAGGCAGCCATCTCAGTCTCTTAAACATATAAGTTGATATAGTGTCAAAAGGCACACCGAGAATAAATCTGGCCGCCTGCTTCTGAGGAGGATGGATAAAGCCACGGACATGTCATGTCATGTAAATCCTTGCTTCAACCAGTCTATGAACAGGTTGAATAAATGAAACCGAACAGCCCCGCCGTTTTGTGATTTAAGATATCACGTGAGGCCCAACGACACCTGTGGAAGAAAAGTGTTTGTATTTGTCTGGCAATTTTATTTTAGTCACTAATTTTGTTTGTGGTCGTCTCAGTTGAAAACTGTTGGAATTTTCACACGTTTTATCGGTAAGGTTAATTAAATGGTTTAGTCAATAAAACATTTCATTAATTACCTTCGAAACAATATACGATATTCAGGACTGATTCAATCAATGATGTACAACTTATGTTCATCCTCCGTAAATACGAGAACATTTAAATCAATTTTGCCTCTTCAAATCAAGCCGCGTGAAAATATTTCGCACGGGCAAGATTACGCGGAACTTCAGTAGAAAGAAAATTGTATAACACGTTTTCTTAAAAACATGCTCTATTTCCATAGGATAAAATCCTAAAGACAAGTGTGATCAAATTGCCTGGAATCACCTTCAGAGAGCATGACTACAAATTATTAAAAGTTCATGTCTCAATTTCTTGGCAATTATAAGAGCAAAAACGTTAAACAGACTACTTTAGCTTAGAAATGTATTAAATGTTAACTTACCGAAGCAAACACAAATAGGAAAAACTTGGTCATTTTTGTCTGTTAGATGTTTCCTTCGGATTGTGTCTTTTCTAGCTTGTTACCGATCTTGCTTTGTCCACTTTCAAATCATTAGCGTGGGTTTTACTTACAATGCAATTCAGACGATTGGGATCTGACATTACATATATGCGTCACCTGCTTATGAATAATGGGCGCTTAGGGGTGTTTTCTCTGTCATTATTAGTATTTCATCGTTATTATCTCATTCCACAGTCAGAAGGTTATTACTAACGTACCCATTTGAGGAAAATATGAACTTCAAGATTTTCTTTCATTTTTCCACGCAATGAAGAAAATGCGTTATTTTTTTCATATATTCGTAGTAGGAATGTGTATTGCGATTACTCAAAATACTTCATCACTTTGAATGACTTAAGTATATAGTGTGTCGACATATATAGCGCGCTATTCTATGTTGATGGTCGTGACCATGGATACAGTGTCTATATAGAGTCTATATAGAGTGTATATAGAGTCTCTATATGGTCACAACTATCAGTGTAACAAGAATAGAAACTAGAGCCTGTAATTCGACTAACCAAGAAGCGAGACGAACGCTTTATAGAATATCTTTTTCTATTTTGATTTGATATGTCTTACACCTTGAATCTTGTAATGGACCAAGGCCAATCAATGAACGTATATTGTATTTAATGAAATACCTTTAGGCATTCATTAGCGTTAACAGAATTATTAAAGTTTGACAATAATAAGTAGCGTTCTAAGACTCATGTTCATACTGAAGTCGTTCAGCATTTAATTCCAAAATTCAATGCGCCAACGCCAAGGATATTTGTCGAGTTTGATATATGTAACCCCCTCTTGTTGCAACAACAAACTGCACATGGTTTCTAGAAAGTTCTAATGTTTCAAGTTACGTTTAGCAACCGTAAGAGACGAAACGTGGTGTAATTACAAAATTTCATCATCTGTAATAGAATGGCTGCAGGACACTGAGGGTATTGAACTGGAACCTCGTTGTACAACACTTCAGGGCGGCAGGTGGCGCCGGTGGATTATTAATAAAGATGCGTTAGCCAGATTTATTTGAAAGATTTATGTAATATTTTTGATGCTGGCCGATGATCACGAATTGTTGTGTCGCCTCTCCGAGTTCCTCCCCCCTCCGGAGAGGGTTCCGCATGTACACCCCTCAGGCTGTACACAAGTCCGTGCCCTGACTGTTGCATACTTCTGTATGACTAACTATAAATTGCTTCACACTAGTTCAAAGGCTTAGTTTTGATCCCTTATATTTACCGTCTGTATTAATGAACTTATACGCACCGACATTGTGTTCCCCTCGTATTCGTCACTGTCTTAATCTTATTTTCTTAACTTAGAATATACAATACTTGTAAAATCTTGCACCTCCATTTTGGTTGATATGAATTCTTTTCAGACTGGTCATGGTTCACATGTATCAGTCTTATCATCGTTTACAGCATTATTCTTAAGAAATCGTTTTTGGTCAGTGATGGGAATTCGTATAAATTACTACAACTGGTGAAAAAAATAGATCTTACATTACAACAATCGTTGATATTAATTTTTATCAACATCTTATATCGTATCAATACCAATCTTTATCAATATCATATAGGCCTACCATATCATACAGTATCAATTTTTATCAACATCATCATGCCAATTTTACAATATGACTCTTATCAACGTCTTATATCATGCCATACCATTCGTAGAAATAGTCAAAATTAATCTATTTTAAGAATCATGTATGATAAATTTTATCAACCAAAATTGCTTGTATAGCCTACACCTGTCGTACACGCGCAGATATAATGCCTGTGTACACCTGTCGTACACGCGCAGATATAGTGCCTGTGTACACCTGTCGTACACGCGCAGATATAGTGCCTGTGTACACCTGTCGTACACGCGCAGATATACCAGTAGTGCCTGTTATAGGCCTACACTGACTTCATGTGCAGATACAGTGCCTGTGCACAGATGTCGCGGTGCACGCGCAAGTATAGCGCCTGTATACGCCTGTCGTGCTTACGCAGATATAGCGCCCTTTCTTGGTCAGCTATAAAACATATGCTGAAAAATGTGGACCTCGCCAAAGTAGGGGCATCGGTCGGTTTGTGAACTACCAAAAATTTGTAACATCTTGTATGCATAAATTCTATTGTGGATGAAAAAAATATTTTAACATTGTCAAATGAGGGTTATGGCCAGGGTGGCTATATATTTATTTAATTTCGTCGTCTCTTTTGTAATTGATTAAAAAAGTAATTATCTGATTTAATACTATATAATTATGTAGTACGACATCGCCAAAAACCTATCCCCCGACTTTGATATCGGCGAGACCACAGCGCACTCTATTGAATCAACGAGTACTTACCGCGACAGAACGACATCTATTGATCAAGGTGAAGGTCACTTCCATGTAGAGTGTTGTGTAACGAGTTACACCGTTGTAAAGTTATTTTCTCCGTTCCTCCTTCACATATATACTGGACCTCAATGAACCTTTAGTTGTTTGTGTGTTAAACCTTAAGTCCAAGGAGTATGTTGAAGTCGGCAATGCCACTGTATGCCCGCTGTTTGGGTCACCTGAGGGTAGAAAACTGCTGTCGATCACTCGCCTCGGTCACAGCACCTGCGATGAGACTAGTCTTACGTGAAGACGAAGCGTCTGTATCCTGTAATTTACCGAACATTGCGTATCATAATTTCTGTATCTCGAATAGAGTGGATAAGCGTTTCCAGCACAGTGCTGCTGTCAAAGGTGGCAACCGAAAGCAAGGCTTTCTGTCGCGCTTGCTGGAGTCTACGGGTTTCAAGGCAGAGCGGATGCGGTATCAAAAATCAGTTCTAAAAGTTGCTGGCTGTAATCTGTATGTGTGTTTAACAACATTTGTGAACTATGACGAGTTTATGAAAGAATTTGGTTTGCCCGACACTCTTAATTCCTGGTTTAGAGTTAATGAGCTTCATATGTGGCTGACATCAGTTCGACTCATGCAAGAGGTACGTTACTTTAAGGCAACTTGTAAGGGGGCTGTTTTTGGGTTCCTGATAAAACATGTGAGGCTGTTTGGCACTAGTCGGATATAATAGAGCCTTACTTATGCAAAATAAATCATTAAATGTACTCCACAACTCCACATGAATGATTTTGGTACCGTTGCTATTCCTCAGACATGTGGCTATCTGCCAATATCCATTTCATGACCCTCAATTACTCTGGTTGAAAACTATGGTATTGCGAAGTTGGTCCACTTCAGCCATGCAGATTATCAATTCGGCAGCCATTTCAGGGAACTTACTATACCTACCGCCATCTATTGGTGATCTGCTACAACACGTGCTGTTCCTTTTTCACCAGTCTTGAGTGGGTCACTTTGGTGGGCCTCTGTGACTTTAATGTAGTGGACCGATCAAGATGAAACTTGGGGTCTGACCATTTGGAGGATTGGCCTTTCAAAAAACAGAAAATAAAATTGAAGACAAGAAGTTTTTTGACTGAAAAAAATTTTGTCTCCAATTCTTCTACCTTAATGTAGTGGACCGATCAAGATGAAACTTGGGGTCTGACCATTTGGAGGATTGGCCTTTCAAAAAACAGAAAATAAAATTGAAGACAAGAAGTTTTTTGACTGAAAAAAATTTTGTCTCCAATTCTTTTAATTTCAGAGTGACATAGAATGTTGAGAAACTAAAGCCCACCAAGTTTGAGTTCGATCGGATCATTAATAAGGTCACACAGTTTGATCAAATTTGAAAAGCGTCATTTTTAGACCTTGTAGCCGTGTCTGGATACAGGGATGAGTTGAAATTATTACTGGAGAAGCCATTTGTATAACACACTTTATTCGGTGCAGCATTGGCAAACGATAGAGTTACAGGTGAGGCAAAAAAGTGTCTGAACAAGCGTTAAAGGGTGAAACCGAACAAGCGGTTATCTGCAATAAAGAAAAACACACAGTCTGAGTACTCAGCAAGTACTATATATATCAGAACGTTAAAAAGACTAGCAACAAAGACTATATTACAGGCCTAACAAATACTACCTCGCTAACAATACACAATTAACTGGAACCCGTACTATCTATTCTACAACTGGGATCCATTACCATGCACAAACAACTACCTAACTGCGACCCATAACTATTTATCCTATGTACCGGGTACCGCTCAACATATACGCCAAACAAGCAGCTGAATGAAATTATACATTAAACAACAACTATACACGCTCTGAACTTAGCTAGTAGATACACATGAGTACAACATGCTATGCCATAATACTCAGTACTTACAACAGTTTGGCCGACAGTCTGTGTTTAAGCTAAAAGTTCCAGCATCCGAGGAAAACACAAGATTCGCGTTACAGATCTTGTCAACGAATGCCGCTATACACGAGAAACGCTAGTCACCAAAACCCGCGTAACATACAGAGGCTAATACCTAATAATAGCCGACCGGTCAAGCTCATTAGACTATGCAAATGCTGTTGTAACCACTGGAATGAACCGGCTTACTAAAAGAAACCAAATCACAGCGGCGAAAGATGTACTGCTACCTCGAAAGAAAATAAACAGCGTGATGAGTAAATGAAACACAATGACAGTAATGACTTTTTAGCACCAGAAAAGATTTTACCCCAATTTTAAAACTTATTTCATTGTTGGATAGCCCTTTACTCACTGACTCCAAAAACCTAGGTTGACACTTCTGGTGAGCCCTAATAAGTTCACATCGAGGGATCGAAGTTAGAAAATTGGGAGAGTCTGTGACTTTGACCTTAAATCTTGATCCTGAAAGAGAGAGTAACCTACTAATAATACACGTTTGGATACTTGTATTTTAACCATGCTTCAAAAATGTCTCGGTTCGGTAGTCTTCAGGTCACTGGTCATGAACATGCGAGTTCGCAAACTATGGCTCATTTTGACACAACTTTTCTGATATTTTGAAGGGGGTGGGTCAATTTTGGGCACTCCTGGGCCCTTACTAAGGCCGGGAAAAGTACAATAATTACATTTCTGGAGAGGAGAGACAGGGGGCTATCAGATGCACAAATAATTTTTGAAATCGAAAACAAAATAATTTTGGACCCCAAGAAGGACCCTTGGGTGGGTCACTTTGACCTTAGATAGAGGACCGATCAAGCTGAAACTTGGGGGCTGACCGTTTGGAAGATTGACCTTTCAATTAAAAACAGAAACTTTAAAATTGAAGACAAAATGTTTTTCAACCGAAAAAACCCTAAGCCAAGGGTTTTTTGAGGACCAAAAATTTTTTTGTCTCCAATTTCAAAAATTCTTTAGATCGACGTGGAGTGCTGAGAAACTAAACCCCACCAACTTTGAGTTCAATCGGATCACTAATAAGGTCACATGGCAAGATCAAAGTCAAAAAACGTCATTTTTAGACTTTTTCGCGCCTTAAAAATTTTTGACTGATTTCAAAACTTCTTTTTTTGTTGGATAGCCCTTTACTTACTGACTCCAAAAACATAAGTCACCACTTATGGTGAACCCTAATGAAGTCTCAACCAGGGATCAAATTTGGAAAATTGGGGGAGTCAGCACATAGAAAATTTTGAGAATTAGGCGCAATCTACGCATCAACTTGGTCAGAAATGTAATGTTTTATTTCTTGATCAATTAAGAAGTCTGGTTGTAAGCGAAAGTTAATACAATCCAGCATTTATTAAAAGGTTTAGAAGTAGTTTTGAAAAATCTGTAATCTGTGAGATGCTCGTACCTCGAATCTATAACGATCACTGCCATTGGCGTACTCACAAATTAAATGGCAACTGAGGTTTGTGTTACATACAGGGCAGGGAGGCAAACGCAGAATAACTGCAATGACTTTCGACATGGAGAGGAAGTTTTTTGCCTGAGAGTCTCACAGCTTGACAAGTTTAGATTATAGTATACATATCCATGCAAATAGTGTGGTGTGACATCATCATGACATCATGATGACATGATGATGATGAGGAGAGAGTCTCACTGCTTGACAGGTTTATGCTTTAAATTCAGGCTGCTGATGGAACATTCATGAGGAAATGTTTTGTGGAAGCCATGTGGGAGGACATGACTAACAGAGTGAAATACCTGGGTGATACTTCAGCTGCACACCGTCGCAAGTCAATAGGCTTACTCCATACACAGTTTAAAGGTGAGTTCACTCCTGTTCATGGATACATCAAGTTACCGTTACTGTACATTGAGGGAAAAATTTGAACTCGAGCCTTAAAATGTTTCACTATAATCCTTTACAAAAATTTTGTGTGAGAATTTTGCTTTGATCATGATTTTTTTAAGAAAAACTAAACCCCCACATAAAATATTTTTTTTATTGTACACAGAGAAACATGTCTCATGTTTTTGATTTGCGCTAAGACAATGGAGTTCAGCTGTCAAACTGGCTGTGGGAGTACCTCGGAACTGACTGTGAGCGTACCCAGAGCTGGTCATGGGAGTATGCCTATGAGTGAGGTCGGGGAAAATCGTCCAATCCTGCCAGAGCTGGCTATCGAAATTATTATTGGCCTTCTACCATTTGTTGTCTTTATAACAAATTGGGATTCACTATTACTGGGCGCCGATTTATTACAAATTGGACCATAGTGTATGTCCCAGTTTATTCCAAGATGTTTTGTTAACATTAGCTTTCTATTGTCACAATAGTTTCCATAAAACTCCATAAATAAGTGCATGTGGTTATGTGTGAAGTAGTTTTCCTTGCAATATTTTTCTTCTGAAATGTTCCACTTATAAGCACAAGCATCAAAGCTCCACAGGCAGGTTTGGGATTGCACCTTAACTGGTGATTTTTAATGCTACATTTGTTACACTGCAACTTGTGACTAGTCTACATGGCTATTTGAAGACCGTACATTTGTGTAAATCGACGCAGAATTTGAATATTTTTTGCCCAATATGCTCGGTCCTGGTGATGACGTTGTTCTGGTCTCTGAAATAGGTTTGATGGACTGCACTATGCTTCCCTTGGGTTAGACTTTGAATGTGATGGGTATAGGATAAAGTAAGGCCAAACTGTTACTCAATTTTATTGCATCTGGTGGCCTGAGTTAAAAGGATACTAAACCCTTTTTTGATTCAACCAATCCTCGTTTTGTCACCTGCTAATACATCATTGACATTAATCTTGAAAGGTAAATGCAAACAATAACAATGTGTTGTTTGTCGGGTAAAATGGCGGCTTCGAACCGAAGGTGTGTCAAGAATGCTGCGTTCTGGTTGGTCAGCTAAGCCATCACTTGCGACAGATCAATTGGATATTACGGCCCTTGGTGGGTGGTCTTTTCCCGCAGTTGCTTTATAATTCGCTAAAAGTGTAAGCCACGCTTGCTCATTTAGCAAACTTTGAAAGTTTTCAAATTTTCTTCCAAATTTAGAGGGTTGTTTGGGGTTACAGAGCGTTATTTTGTTTCAGAGAACTGAATGGGAAACTCTTTTCTAGAATCTGTTTATAGGTCAAGACTGGGTTTGGTATCTTTTTAAGCAATCAAAGTGCATCACTGAAACATGTTGCATAAAATGTCTGGTTTAATGAATGCTTTTATTGTGATGTGTTGCAGTTGTTACATGTCAACTTTCTCAAGTATTTGTGTGATTATTCTCATGATCTCTGTGTTATCTTCTTCATATCACTCCACCTGTGTGTTTCAATTTACAATATGTCGTCTGCTCCTCTCACTTCAGCCTCCCTGCTGGCTTATGATGAGGGTCTCCTAGGTGATGATCATGTGCTCGCAGGCGCCATCTGGAGGACATTCTTTGAAATGGACTGTGAAGACATTAGGAAAGTGGAGAGACTGGTGGTGTACATACGTCGACAGCTGGCTTATTTAGAGTTGCAGGACTCGACATTACTTCTCAAACGAGGACTGCTACCTTTCTTGGAACTTAATCAGGAGAGCGAGAGTACAGAAAAAATACAGGCTGTCTTGACCGAGATAGAAAAAAGAAATGTTTCTGAGCCCACAGAGTAGTGAGGGGGCCGCTTTGAAGAACAGTATGAAAGAGATTAGTTTGTGTCTAATTAGTACTAATTATATTAATACACTGATGACAGACTTACCTCTGACCTCACCCTGAGGGTGGATGCAACAAGCCATCACACCCCTGGTATCAGACCACCCAACCATTACCATGGCAACCTGCCATTTTGGTTGACTTGTCAAACAGGTTGAGACTGGGATATAATAGATTTAAATGTGGTGTGTACATTTGGTTATTAAATATTGTTTTATAATGAACCTTGTGGTCATTATTGAGTGATGGTAGTTTTGGAATAAACTACCTTTTAATTTTCACAAAATTAATCCTCCCTCTGTCTAGGACATTGTCCAGTCTTCTAGATTTCATTATGTGAAACTTGTTTACCTCTGGTGGACAGGTCATATGACCATATTACTGGTCTCATGACTAGTTTTACTTTGTGCTGCACAATGCTGAAATGTTGCCTGTCTTGATTGCGAGTAGATATTCATTTTTAATCCAATGCAGTTCTCAGTTGTATTTTGTTAGAAATAATGTTGCTTTCACATTGGTGTCAACACTTACAATCACCGTTACAACTCCTCTGAAGTGAATGAGTTACTGAAGGTCAGCACTTTCCCGTTGTGTGGACAGTTAACATAGCTGAATGGTGGTTTAGAGTCTAGGTTGGACAATTGTGACCATGACAATTCAGACTACTTATGTCTCTACTTGTTTTATCACAGATGAACTTTACTATTCAACCAGTGGTTCAGTTGTGCCTGTCTTGGCCCCTTTTCCATTTTCTGGCAGTCAATTTCAAAGAAGAGAAATTTTGAATTAGCACCTTCTTGAATTTGTGCCTTCTCGGAATGGCATGCCTTCCTGTTGTATACTGTCTGTCACTCAAAGTATTGTGTGCATGCTTCTTGTTCTGGGCAGTGAGGATTTGAATCTGTTGTTTTGTACTTGATGGACTCACTTAGAGTTGGCAGTGTTGAAAATCTGACAGGATGTATTGTGTACAATCTTAACGTCACTGTGTTCGAGTAAGCAAAATGAAACCTTGTGATTGGAGTTTAATCCATTGAGGAAGTGTCTGATCCTTTTCATAGACAACTATAGTAAAACACATCAATTCAGAATCAATGTATAGCTTCCAGATCTTGCGGTTGTTCATTGCCAAGGTCAAAACTAAAATGATAACAAGAGCAACACGGAGTGTTGAAATGCACCCACGAATGCATTGTCAATGGTGTGCTTCTGGAGGTGTATATTTGTATCATAAAAAGGGCCACTAGATGGCGCAAGATACATCCAATCCATCCGAAAACAGGAACATGCCATTGCTTCTTTAATAGACAGCTATTAATTAAATTTCATAAAAATCTGTAAAAAACTTCAGAGAAGCAAAGGAAAACAGAAAAAAAAACAAAATTGCCACTAGGGGGCACAGTGTTTGCCAGATTCATCTGAACATCATCCTCGTCCGTTGTCAATTTCATATAAATACACTTACACACTGCAGTAGGTTTAGGAGTTACAGCTATGAGCCTAAAAAAAACCGAAACTGCCACTACGAGGCGCCACAGCAATCAAAGTCGGAAAATTATCGTCAACCATCCTCTTCACACTAAGAACATGTATGCCAACTTTCTCACAATCATCGTTAAAATGGTTTCGTTGATAGAGGAGCGGATGCCAAAAAACAGACTCTATAACAGTAAAAATGGCCACTAGGCGGCGCAAAATGCCTCAAATCCATCCGAAAACAGGAGGATAGCGTCGTCTCATCAATAGATTCCTATGTGCCAAATTTCATGGAAAACGGTTGAGGACCTTTGAAGATACAGCGGCAAACGTAAAAAAATAAAATTGCCACTCGGGGGCACAGCGATACTTGGGTAGGTCCGAAACTCGTCGCCCTTCTGTCGTCAACCTAATAGGAGCACACCTGCCAAATTTCATTAAGATGTCCCAAGGGTTTTAGGACAGAGATGACGTCAATATGCGCCCACATAAATATGTGGCCGCATAAAAAGTACGCAAGGGCACAGTGTGCTACAATTGAAAAACTACGCATTCAAACAATTTAAGGATTAGACAAACAAGATAGGGCAACATCTGGTGACAGTCGCAGAAACTAACTTTTTTAATGTAAAAAGTTATATTATTGATATACAACATTCGAGTGACTAATTAGATGACTACAGCAGCATCTTGCAGCATTTCAGTTTGGTTTAAATTGTCGATCCCAAGTATCATTTCATAAACTCTAAATGGAGGTGTTGAGTAAAACAACCTGCTAGTAATCCAGCCATGTAAAAACCTTAGTTTAATATAATTTGTCTATGAGCAAGCTACAACCCACCAGAGTCTGCTCAAAGTACACAGTATATTCAGTGTGAGTCTATGACCAAGCTACAACCCACCAGAGTCTGCTCAAAGTACACAGTATAGTCAGTGTGAGTCTATGCTCCTGTGCTTGATGCTGAGCAAAAGTTGTTTTAAGCTTGGTGACAGTAGAAGCTTCTGTAGATGGGGCTGGTAACCTTTTGAAGGCAATGACCAGTGAAACAATTATGTCGACCTGCCAGCCGTGTGAGTCTGTGCTCAGTGATGATCTGTATGAGTCTATGATCCTGTGCTTGCTGCAGAGTAGAAGTTATTAAAGTCTAGTCGCAGTAGAAGTTCCTGTAGATGGGGCTGGTAACCTCTCATGGACAAGATGTTGATCACTGGAACAAGATGGTCAGTTACAACACAAACTCACCAGAATGGAAGTTAAGATGAATGCTTAGCAATAAGTAGCAATTATCCAAATGTGACAAATTTGGAAACAATCCTCCCTGCAGTGCATTGTGGGTAATTACAATACTGCACCCTTCTCAACAAAATATCTTAAACCTACTAGTTAAAACTATTCAGTACAACTTTGGTGAGGGGTAACAGCTAGATCGTGACTAATATCTTATGGGGTGTCACTGATCTAGGATTAACAGCTAGTCCCAACTGAAGTCAAGCATGTATTTCAAACATTCACTGTTCTGTCTCACATCAGTCAAGCACGTATTTCAAATAGTGTTCTGTCTCACATCAGTCAAACAGTGTTCAGTCTCACATCAATCAAGAGTTTCTTCAATGGATCAAAACAACAAGGAGGCAGGAAACTGATGAAGCTATGTACTAGTATGTCACTAATGGAAACGTTGCTTGCCTACTGAAATAAGTTTTAGTCTTTGCTCAAATGAATGTTTTACCTTTGAGTAAGAATGCCAAGTATTCCTTAAACGTCATACAGGTGACTATCAGCTGACTGAAAGCAGGGTGCACAGCTTCACCTGTCCTGGGGTGGGGCTGCCAGGAGGCGGACAGCAGCTGGGAGCGAAACTTGAGAATGAGACAGAAAATGTCAGTGATAACCTTCATCACTGGAGCAGCCTTCTTATTGAGTAAACACCTGGAATGAGTGTTACATAATCACAATTTTTTTATTTAGTAACTGAGACATAACATGTGTGTGATCACTCTCAACATAGGAACTGTCTTGAAGAATTCCATCTAACAAAAGTTTCAAACAAAATTTTGTTCAATGTATGTTCTGAAAGTTGAATAAAACAATCACTTGTTATTTTAGAATGTATTCACATTATGTTGGTTTACGTCTTTTTCACAACTGACATGATTGGAAAAATTGTGATTGATGAACAACTTTGAGAACTGTCCTGAGAGTGTTACCATGGCTACCATCCAGTAACTCAATGTAAAGGCACAAGGGTAATGGTCTGATATTTTGTGCCCGAATTTTGAGAACCAGTTTTCTCCACTGAATAACGGGCATAAACTGGTTATATAAGACTATTGCCAGCAAAAGGGGGCATTACATAACTAAAAGATTATTAGTGAAACAGTGGACAAGAAGACAAAGTTTATAATTGAATAGAGCAGTGTCTGAAAATGCAATATAAGTATCTGTCATAGTTAATGTACTCCTTCAAAGAGGAATGCTTATGGAGGCAAACCGTTGAAGAAAGTCGTACTTTTGTGACTGCTGAATGATTTAGATTATTATGAGGTGTTGAATTAATTACAAAATATTCACCTGAAAATAGCTCTGTTGAGGTAATCAGCGTGCTTATGATGCAGTTCATCCAGACTATGCACCTGATGGGTCATGTGATCTTGGAACTCCTGCCAGGTGACATCAATGATCTGATTGGCCAGATAGCCCTGGATGATGTTGACCAGGTGTTGCATCTCATGACGATGAAGTTGAAGCTGACGGAACTGGGTGGAGCGAGCGGCATTGTGCAACAGAGCTGAAATATAGAGACAGGACACAGACTATGTGGGGTACTTGGACACTAAAGACTTGGTATATATGTTAGGGGGAAGGGGCGATTCAGTAATTACCACAGACCCTTCTACAAAGAACGTATCAATCAGTCTCCAACTGTTCAAGTCCACATTCATGATCCTCATTTAAGCAAATTGCTTTGTAGACAATCTTCTGAACTTATAGAGTGAGCTTCATAATGTTAACTTATGGAGTGCACCAGAGAGCTTCATAATGTTAAATTATCGAGTGCACCAGAGAGCTTCATAATGTTAACTTATCGAGTGCACCACTGAGCTTCGCAATATTAACTTATCAAGTGCACCAGTGAGCTTCATAATGTTAAAAAGACTTATCAAAAATAGACTTGAGGTCATCTGACGCCATGACTCATTTTGGAAGTGATATCCATGTTTGCCTCCACCAGGGGGTGTGCAAGCATTGTGCAAGGTACAGACACACTAGGTTTACATTTGCCAGTTTGAGATTCTTTGGAAATAAACAAATAAGACCTGAAGGAGAACAAACCAAGACAGAGAATAACTTACATTGAGGAGTCAAGGCAACAGTCCTGCTAGAGCTAACGAAAAGATTCCAAGGTTCAACTGAGCAATGCTTTCAGTTAATCTGATATTGTTGATAAGTGTTGGACGTACCAGTTCTCTTGAGACTGTTCACCACATCCTTCAATACCCATGTGGTACGACGGAGCTGTAGCATGAAGGAGAATACCTTGGAATACTTGCTCATACAACTCTCAGTAATCACAATATTGATGGGCCAGTCTACTTTATATTGTAGCTCAAGACAGTCCAGACTGTTGATGGCTGAAATTAGAAAATGTTACATCTGCATTTCAATGTGATACTAAAATGGGGCACAAAAATAAATCTGTTGTTACACAGAAAAACACTTTTTGCAGACGGAGAGGCGAGTGGCAAAAATTCGACGGATAAACTATAAAAATTTCACAAGGTGACATAGAACATCAAACCTGTCCACAAACAAGAATACGACATCTTTAAAATAAATCTGTTTGTCAATTTAATGGAAATATGTCAAGGAACTCTGGTTCCAAAGGCAAACATAAAAAATCGCCACTTGGGGGCTCTGTGGTGAACATTTCAACCAAAAGTCATTGCTGTCCCTTGTCACATTCATACGAAGACTTCAGAAAGATCCTGCAAGGCTCAAGAACTTACAGAAAAAATTGCCACTAGGAGGTGCTACAGTAGTCAGTGTCATGCGAAAATCAAGGTCAACTGTAGTCTTGACAGAAACACATCTGCCAATTTTCATGATCCTTTGAGGAGTTTGGCAAATAGAGAGCCGAACAACAAAAAAACGGACTCAGAAATAACAAAAATGGCCACTAGGTGATGCAAGATATGTTCAATCAATTTGCGAAGTAGTAAGCATTGTCATCTTCTTTATATGTAACCAAAGTTTATGAAAATCCATCCAGAAACTCCAAAGGCAAAGATAGAAACTAATTGTCACTAGGGGACGCAATGATATGTAAATCAGTCCTTAACTTGTCACAAGCTTCATAGGAGCCCATTTGCCAAATCTCATGATCCTACAAGGGGTTTATGAGATACAACAGCGAACACTGTATACCAAGACAGCGATCGCTTCAGAATTCTGGAATAACAGTTTAGATTTATGATTTCTATTTATAACTTAGTTTTTATAGACATAACACATAAACTAAACTATTACAATGTTCACCATCAACGATATAGAATTTACAAATTCCAATTCTTATTTCATACACAGCATGCACTCACCATTTGGCATGAAGACATCAGGCATAGACTTGAGAGCAAAACTGAGTCGACTGGCTGCACTGTTGACTGGGCCAACACTAGACTGTATAGCATTAGTAAGGACACGGTTGAGGAAGGCAGGATTCAACATCTTCTGTGGATGGGGGTTCATTGCTAGCTGAAACAGTGAATACACAAATTGAGCTTGTGATGGTTGATTGCTCGCTGAAACAGTGGAAACACAAGATGCGTTTGGCCAAGATGTACATTGTACCTGTGACAAACTTCAAGTGACTAATATATGAAGCATGTTTACAAACTGTTGACACTAAGGATTTTGTGAAAATAAAATGCAACACTCCTTAAGAGACATTGCAACAAAGTAGAACTGTGCATGGGTAGCACTATGACCATCAAAATAACACAGTTACAGAGAGAACAGTTTGAAAACATTATCGACAAATCACACGATCAACTAATTCACTATAATACTCTCTGTTGGTCTTGAATTGTATTGCCCAAGAAAGAAGAAAGGCTCACTCGTTCAAACAGTTGGTCGCTCAAAACTTGGGCAAATTCACCATCTTGCATCAGTAAAAACCTTCTTATAGCGACAAAGTGGTCCTCAATCTTGAGATCATGAAGGAAGTAAGTCAGCAGGCACTGATTGACCAATGAAACTCTGTAAGACATACAGGGATCAACTGATTAACCAATAAAACTCTGTAACACATACAGAGATCAACTGATTGACCAATGAAACTCTGTAACACATACAGAGATCAAATGATTGACCAATAGAAATCTGTAAAACATAGAAAGGCCAACTGATTAACCAATTCAACTCTCTAAAAATGATAGAAATAAACTGGGCAATAAAACTCTGTGAAGAAAACAGACTGAGGTCATTGATTGACAATGTATGAGGAGTGCAGAGGTAGTTTACTGAACAATGAAACGGGATGAAATGGACAAATAAATTGACTGACCAATGATGCGAGTGAAAATGACAGAAATAAATTGACTGACAAATGAAACTGAATGAAAAGCACAAAAATAATTTGCCTGAATAATGGGACTGAGTTAAAAGGACAGAAATGAATTGACTGATCAAATGAAACTGGGTTAAAAAGGAAATATTGACTAACCACTGAAAGTTTCAACTTGGTAAAATTCACCAGTATAAACAGGTATTTTAAAATTTTGTGCGGAAAATATTTCACAGTAGTTCTGGGAGTTCTGCAAGACTACAAAGTGAAGTTACATTCGGATGTTCACTTACTGTGCCATTATAGGTGCAGTCAAGGTGCGTCTTAATAAACAATCCACTGACATGTAGTTGTGGGCGTCGACCTCATCATCATCACCTATACCATACTCTAGTAATCCACCACTTGGATCATGGATTATGGACGTAGTAAGATCACTAGATGGATGATGATCTAGACAATGTATGTAATGTTAATGTCACCTTCAATATACACAATGTATGTAATGTTAATGTCACCTTCAATATACACAATGTATGTAATGTTAATGTCACCTTCAATATACACAATGTATGTAATGTTAATGTCACCTTCAATATACACAATGTAATAAACATGTGATCTACTGTACACGATTTACAAATTAACAATTTTTAAATTGTTAAAACAAAACTTTGCATTTTTTCATTATGCATAAAGACTGATTCTGCAACAAAAACTCAACAATTCACAAAGATGAACATGAAACAAAGAGCATAAAACTTACAAACTCTATCAAACTTGATCTCATAAGGCAGAGACTTGTCCTCCATCCAACCCCACTCTTCCTGGTCACCTGCACTACTATCTGTGTCTGTACAAATTAAATTAATATTGCAAACTGCATACAGAAACAATAACATGGCTAGGACTAAAAGTTAGAATAAAGTGTAAAGTTAGAACTCACTGCTGGATATCAAATGTGTGCAGTGCTTAAGGATTTAAAGTAATATTAATTCTTAAGATGACATCAATTAACACTTGGAAACTCTTGTAAAGCACATCTTTTTATTACGTTGATGAGGCTGTTCACCTGTTCAGGCAAGGTTACAATTATCGCCATGACAACACGATACACTCGCAAGTATACAAAGACGTAGATATTTTATAGACCAGGACATATTTTCCTAAACTGTGCCTGGATGGTCTCATCACAGCATCATGTTTCAGTCATATTAAAGCTGTTAGTTGTTTTGTCATATTTTTAATGATGTGAAAAAGCAGTATATACAGCCTTGAATTTTGTCCTTTCACATTCGCAGAAATGGCTCTAAATAAGTTATATAAATCAATCTTTCAGCTACACCAATGACATGTTGGTACTGTGATGTGCCAGTACCATGAAATGTTAGTACTGCGACACGCCAGTACCATGACATTTTGGTACTGTGACATGTCAGTACCATGACATGTTGGTACTGTGACATGCCAGTACCATGAAATGTTAGTACTGCAACACGCCAGTACCATGACATTTTGGTACTGTGACATGCCAGTTCCATGACATGTTGGTACAGTGACATTCCAGTAACATGACATGTTAGTACTGTGACATGCCAGTACCTTGACATACCTTGCTTTACTGTATCTTCTGTCCATCCTTCATCAACCTGTATTGTCTCACCATATAGTAAACGTTGAACAGTTGAATCAGATGAATGGCCGTGAACATTGCGAACTTTGAACCTCTCCAACCGATTACCATCAATGTCTACAAACTCTGACTCTTTGGAAGCATACATATGACCTGCCATCTTCTGTACAGGCTTTAAACTATCAGCTTTAGATTCCTGCACAGCAGTCGTCACCTGTCTTGGTCGCCTACGGACGACTTCATATGTACGATCAATCTCACTCTCTTTGTTGGCATAACGGCTTTGAACACGTTTCAGTTTGGGTGCGAGTATTTCATATTCACCCCGTGACATTTGTGACACATGACCAAAGAAACTGGCTTTTTTCTCCACACGTTCTCCCAATCCAGTTTCCTGCGATACATGACCATAAACGTTGCGATTCTTAATGGTAACCAACTGCTCAGTCTCTTTTGACACATGTCCATGAATGTTTGCATTTTTAACCACCTCCACAGCAGGCTGTGACTCTGCAGATGAATGAGCTCCATCTACAATCCTCACACAAAGTTTTTCAGTTTTCTCTTCACTTTCTTGGGAGATGCAAGCACCTGACTCATAACTTACACTTTGACCTGGCACAAATTTTACATGAGCATTCTCACTGAAAGCCTCACTCTCTTGAGAAACATGTTTACCTTGTGCCACATGCTCCGTTGCTGTGAGAGATTTCACACCTGCTTGACTGGATGCTACAAGCTCTTCCTTGCTGACTGTTGACTTTTGCTCCTTATTGACAAATTCGTCAGCTGTGTTGGCATACTCACCATCTTTACACACGTCTGTCTCACTCACATTCACAGTGCCATCACTCTTACCACTAGAGGGAGTTACATCAACATTGCCATTATCACCGCCACTATCAGTCTCCTCCCTTCCATCCGTCACATCACTCTCCTGCAAACCTGTAGGAGGAGACACATGTACCACATCATCAGTGCGTACCCATGTCGGCAGATTTCCAAAGTCTGTTAAGTTGGCAAGTTGAGATACACTAACAGATGTGGCCACTTTGTTATTCCCACCACCAGCGGGGACGTCAACTTCATTATTGTCACCACCAGCGGGGACGTCAACTTCATTATTGTCACCACCAGCAGGGACGNGACTCGTAACTTACACTTTGACCTGGCACAAATTTTACATGAGCATTCTCACTGAAAGCCTCACTCTCTTGAGAAACATGTTTACCATGTGCCACATGCTCCGTTGCTGTGAGAGACTTCACACTTGCTTGACTGGATGCTACAAGCTCTTCCTCGCTGACTGTTGACTTTTGCTCCTTATTGACAAATTCTTCAGCTGTGTTGGCATACTCACCATCTTTACACACTTCTGTCTCACTCACATTCACAGTACCATCACTCTTACCACTAGAGGGAGTTACATCAACATTGCCATTATCACCACCGCCACTATCAGTCTCCTCCCTTCCATCCGTCACATCACTCTCCTGCAAACCTGTAGGAGGAGACACATGTACCACATCATCAGTGCGTACCCATGTCGGCAGATTTCCAAAGTCTGTTAAGTTGGCAAGTTGAGATACACTAACGGATGTGGCCACTTCGTTATTGCCACCACCGGCGGGGACGTCAACTTCATTACTGTCACCACCAGCGGGGACATCAACAAAGGCTCTTTGTGTCCAGGAGGGTAAGTCAGCAATGGACACATCCAGAACATTGGTAGTACTCACTGCTGTAGATGGCAATGACAATGCATGACCATCACGATCATCGCTGGTCACCTGGGGTGCAAAATGGGATAAGTCCAGCAAATTGCCCGTTGGTATTGAGTTGATGTCAGACATGGCTTGGTCTAGTTCAGACGGACCACTGACTGTGGTTTGCACAATTTGACGTTTTGTTTGGGCATACAACATATCTTGAAGAAACTGATCAGGCGTAACTTCTTGAGATGCACTTTCACCAGGAAGTGTGATGTCTAACAGATTTCTTTCCCTGCCACTAGGTGGCAGCTCCTGGCCACGTGATGTTGCAGTGTTATTTGGTTGGACAGAGCTCTCGCTTTCTTGCTGCAAAAGTATTAATTTGAATCTCACTTTATACATAAACTTGGAAGAAGAGAAGTTTAATTTGTTTGAGACAAATGAAATATAATGACAGATAGTAAAGCAACTGTTTTCTTCAAAGCAGTGATTTAACAAATGAGGTGATACCCAGCTAGAGAACAGTTTGCTGGAGAAAAGTCAGCCAGACTTTAAACACACTGCAGTACCATCTTACTGCTGACAGTTCATGAGAGTGAGATGTCTCCATGACAATGCATGTTAATTAAGTTAAATAAGTAAACCATCAATGAGTTACTCATTTGTCATGTCTGTCTTTTCAAACACTATTCACTCCCACCTCCTTCAGGCCTTCCTTCAGCCCTTCCTTAGGGCCTTCCTTCAGCCCCTCCATAGCCAGTCTCCAACGTTCCTCCTCCTCAGCCAAAAGTGCTATTCTCTTTGCATCGAGCTGTCTTCGCCGAACTCTCCATAGAGCGCGCTGTTCACGGGCAGCTGCTTCCTCAGACAATTCAGCATAATAGCTAACGAGTTCTTCCCTGTCAAAACAAACGACAATGTAAGTGTTGTGTTGAAAACTTTGTATTTTAGTAATCTTTTGTGGCACTTTTGTGGATCTATCACTACTCAGAAAGAACAGTTTGATTTGTGCAAAGGTTCCAGGCAAGAATATTAGGTTTCGTAGGAGATTCGCAGCAACAAGCCAGTAGTCTTAGTAGTGAGTATGGGTGCCATAACCAGTGCAACCAAAAGGATAGTTATGTCCACATCAGGTTGAAGGTTTTGACAATCATTTGCGGATGAAGTAGCATGAAAATTACACCACGATCATCAAATTTCAATATCAGTTATCAGATAAGTAAACATAGTGTGGTATAGAAAATGCATTCCGCCACAATCCAGAAATCGTTTCTTAAATGAGCTTAAAAGATTCTAATGAAATTGTCTGAGTTGATATGATTATTCATTTTCCAAGCAATTTCAGCCGATCTTTTTGTGTTTTATGTTACTTAGTTTTCTATTTTAATTCAAACCAACACGTGGTTTGATTTCGGAACCATCAAACACGTGTCACGAGCGAGCGCTGTTTCTGAAAAATGGCTGATGGAAATAAAGGCATTCTTTTGTAAACAATGAATGCTAGGCATAACTTAACACTACAAGCAAGGTATTGGAATAATATTGCATTAACAGTGAAAATAGGCCACTCCACAGCAATTGGCACAAGCAATACTATATTTCTAATCAACATAACATTTTCATCATCACAAACGTGAAAGTTAGAATTCATTCTAAAAGTTCAACTTATTGGGTAAAAACACAGGATTGAGTTCACAGTCTGACTTCAGCAGATTTTTCTTATAAGTCACAAAACACTTTCTAAAATCTGGTTCATGTGAATTGGCGCTATTTCGGGGAAGCCCTCTTAGTGGTGCGATTTTTGGAAATTTCCAACAGATTTTAACATAAGCCTACAATTTCCAACTGCAAAGCAAAGTACATAATCTTGGATGTAAACTAGTGAGGAAGCACATATATATGAGTGTACATGCACTGTAGGCCAGGCGTACTGAGTGAGCATTCACATGTATACATGAGTGTACACGTACTGTAGGCCAGGCGTACTGAGTGAGCATTCACATGTATACATGAGTGTACATGCACCAGGGCTCGACATAACGAGCTGCAGGTCGCATTTGCGACCTGAAATTTGGAAATGCGAGCTGAGATTTTTGTCAGCTTGTATCAAGTCGCTAAATGCGACCTGGAATTTCCAACGTATGTGAGCTGAGTTTTTACACTTCTCGGAAGAAATGTGCCTCATGTTCAGTAACACTAGGACCTCGCTAAAAAGTAAGACTTCGCGAGATTACGTGAGATAATGCCGTGCATTTTAAATTAGAACACGTGACCTTGACTAGGTTTTAGCTAGGTCCTAGCGTAGGTCCTAGCGTCTACGGAACGCACGCCTGGCATAATGATCATCAACATAATTTTGTCCACATCATGGTCAACATAATTTTGTCTGCATAATGATCATCAACATAATTTTGTCCGCATAACGGTCATAAACATAATTTTGTCTGCATAATGATCATCGACATAATTTTGTCTGCATAATGGCCATTAACATAATTTTGACCGCATAATGGTCATCAACAAAATTTTGTCCGCATAATGGTCATCAACATAATTTTGTCTGCATAATGATCATCAACATAATTTTGTCCGCATAATGGTCATCAACATAATTTTGTCTGCATAATGATCA
>NMRA01000150.1:511132-527630 GCA_002633005.1 Phoronis australis
TCAATTTTGCGATCTGAAATTTGTCAGTATTTAACGCTGCAGGTAAGAGCATAATCTATACATTTTCTCGGTAATCTAAAAAATCGATTTTGGAGCGTAAAAATGGCGGGAAATTCTTGCGACCTGGCATTTAAGAATGCGAGCTGGATTTTGAAAATGCGACCTGGGATTTTGGCTAGGTCGCAAAATGCGACCTGGCGATTTGAATAGCGTCGAGCCCTGTGCACTGTAGGCCAGGCTTACTGAGTGAGCATTGGCAATAATATTCACTGCATTCCGTGAGCCAGATTAACGCACAGCCATTTAGACTTGTACTCAACTATTATTATTATTATTATTATTATGTGCATAGAAAAGTTTAGACAAAGTATCTCTTGAAAAGATTGTAAGAGATGATAGTTGTTTGACTTGTAATGCTATTGAAATTTTGATGGTTTGTTTTGTGATAGTTCACTTGCACATGCGCTGCGGTCCAAAGTTCAAGCTTTAAGTAATATAAGTAAACAAAGCATAGACTTAGTAAAGACTAACATTTTAAAAGTGTGTTTTGGACCTTATTTTGAAGAGGATAATACTGTACTAACTTTGTGCCAGTAATTTATATTTCAGTCATCTTTGAACCACAACAAGCCTACATTTGATTTTTATATTCCTTGTATCATTATATCAAAGCTAGACAAAAGCTGATCATCAGTTTTAAAAAATCCCTGAATTCACCTTTTGGGAGGCCCTCTGTAAATACTTAAATATATATTTACTCGCAGATGTATTATTTGGAAAGTAACTCGTTCGTTAAAACTGCGCGGGTGTATGAATGGCGTGTAACTGGCGTGTGAATGGGGCGTGAATGGTGTGTGAATGTTGTGTGAATGGGGCATGAATGTTGTAACTTTTCCATTATTAGATAGTTATCATTTGCTGTTATTTTCTTTCTTTTGAGAAATAATAAAAAATAGGCTGGTGATCTACTCTTGCTAAATAACCTGGTGATTTACTTTCTCACTAAATAGCCTGGTGAACTACTCTCTCACTAAATAACCTGGTGATCTACTCTCTCACTAAATAACCTGGTGATCTACTCTCTCACTAAGTAGCCTGGTGAACTACTCTCTCACTAAATAGCCTGGAGGTCTGGGGCCTGTTCCAAGAAACTGATTTAAGTTCATTTTTTACTTAAGTTTTAGATTTGTCTGAACTTTCAAACTTTGAAACTTCCACATTTGGTAAGTAAGTCAAAATTAAGACAAAACTTATGTTAAACACTTAAGTTAAACTTAAGATCTCTTTCTTGAATTGATTTAAAGACAAATTTAACTCTTAATTTAAGATTTACAAAACTTTAAGATTTTTCTTAGCTGAGTCAGTTTTGTTGGAACAGGCCCCTAGTCTCTCAATAAATAGCCTAGTGACCTAGTCTCTCACTAAATAGCTTGGATATCTAGTCTCTCACAAAATAGCCTGGTTTCTCAGACCCAAACTCATTCATTCTTTCACACTCTTACCTGGCTTGTCTCTCCAACTCTATGTCCGCTTCAGTCTCCAGAACCTCGCGACGCGTCAACTCATCCACAAGTGCAGCATCAGCCTCTTTTTCATCTTCCTCTAAGATGGCCCGTCGCTAGGCAATGAGACACAATAGGAAAGCTCTTCAAATGTTAGGATCAAGAAATAGAAAGCTTCAGGACAACCAAAAGACAAACTTCCTATTTTTAAATACTTAACCATGCAAATGATGAAATTGGCTGACCAAATCTAAATGCTTCTTTTCTTTGGCAGCAATTGGTTTCTACCATAGAACGAGAGATTGTTTCCAGTGGCCTAAATCTTGACAGCTTGACCAAGTCTGCCAAAATGGGGAGACATTTTGACTGTTACATACCAATGGCTTGAATTATCTACATGAGAACAGGTGGAATAACATTTGGTTATTTGATACAAACTTGTATGCTTGAGTAAGTTCATGAATAACTTCCATTGTTCCACAGAACAGTGTAAGACAAGGAAACAAAACATAGACCAAAAATATAGGGAACATAATATACTTAAGAATTAATTGAAGTCTACCAGCAGTACTTAAAATGTCAAGAATTGTCAAAATGTTTAACCATAGCTTGATTTTACAGGCTAAATAGATACACAGCTGATGTCATTCAGTCAAATTTGATTGCATATTGCACCTGTATCAAGCCACTTTCAATGCGACTGATTTATAGAACACTGCCACTTTGAAGTAATATATTACTTTATTTTGATGTTGCACATTTACTCACCAGAAGATCTCGCTCCATCTGAACTTTAAGCTCGTTAAAATGCTTCCGTTTCTTTTTATCTCGAGTCATCTTTAATTCCACGATTCTGGCTAGAGACAAAATATGAAATTCTCAAGTTAAAATATTAGTAAATGTTGCACAGTTACAGTTTCAATGCTCGGAAATTTTTTACAAAAAATATTTATTTAATATTCTTTTGTCCATATATGAAGCAAGGTATACATTGTTCTGCAATATTCAAGTAAGAAGAGTTGACAGTAGGACACTTTCATTCCGCCATATCAGGCCATCGTCTGTTATGGTCCGTTGATGTGGGCATGCAGTATTTCTAATTTTTCTATATTTTCAAAACAAAAGTCATGGCTGGGTGCAGTGGTGTTGACTAGGGTCAGGCATTGACCTTGACTGGAGTCAGGCAGTGGCCTTGACTGGGGTCAGGCAGTGGTCACCACCTAATATTAATTTGAGCTGGCAAAACAGTTTTAATGTTTAAAACTAGCTTGGATGCATTTTTGAGGCGTTTGCAAGAGATTGACAATTTTGGTAAAACGAATCAGGAGGGCACTTTATTCCTTCCAAAGCGAAATGCGCATCTTGAAATGTTGGGACGCAAGAACCAGCTATGTTATTTTGACCAATGTGACTAATAGAGTGTACAGTTTACACATTTCAGAGATCTCAGCTAGAATGCATTCCCACAGTCACCTCATACCACAGTCACCTCATACCCATGGTCATCTCATACCTTGCAGTCTATCTATTTCAGCCACCGCAGCTTGCCTCGCTTTCAATAACAAGTCCTGCCGCGCTCGCTCTTCAAGACGTAGTCGTTCAGCTCTGTCAATGTAAATAATGCATAATACCATAACGTTCAGCTTCTAAATGAGAAACAAATTTCAAACACGAATGAACAAGAGCAATGCAATGCACAATTAGTTCATGCTGCCTTAATGTGCAGAGCATCAGGACATAGTAGATAGTAATATTACTAGCTGCTGTCACATAATAATAGTCAAGAAACGAAACATTGAATATCAATACAGTTCATGGCATATCAATACAATTCTTCCAACACTCAAAATAGTAACCTTACAGGACGATGAGCCAGTGAAATGAGTTCAAAGCAAGCACTGAATGAACATCTGCTTATTTTTGTACATGTCAAATTGTTTCATTTTGGCTTGTAATGTTTTGTACATAAACCTTATTTCTTCATACTCTACCTTGACACCATCTTGTGCCTGGCTATTTGCTGCATTCTGGTTGTGTAGGTGGCACTGCTATCACAGATAGACTGCAGCTCTTGCTCCGAGAACGTGACGGCTATGCGCGGAATGTCGCGGTCCAGACTACACATGAAGTGCTGAATGGGACACAAGAATTTTTCAGAATACAAACATGGAGGCTGGGCAAAATTTCTACTACAGATGTAATGGGTACAAATTTGATCACAAGATGTCACTACTCAACTGTATTACAAAAGGAGAACTTTGCTAAAAGAATATACAGAAGCTGTCCCAAATTTAAATTACAATTTCAATTGTATGAAAGGGCTGTATATTGTTGTGTGTGAGACTTGTTCATGGCAGTAATGAACACTCTCTAGTGTGATGGTGAACAAATGGTTTGTTACATGTTTTACATAAATCATTCACAACAAAGATTTAGATTCACCCGTCATTTACTATCAATGTGACACAACAAGCCATTTCACTGAGGAAAATTGACCTCTTTCAACACAATTTATGTACACTCAACTTAAATCATCACAACACACTCTGTAGTCACATGATTCAACTTACATTAGGAGAGCACAACCTCAACAAGTTGATGGACTTGCCACAGACAAAGATATCATGAGCCATGTCTTGCAAGAAGACAGGGACACTCTCTGATGAGTTCTGAGTAGTCAGTACATATCCCATAGTCCAGTAATGTTTATCTGCCAAAACAAACAGGACACATGTAAATGACACCATGCAGTAACAGTACAGATTACAACATTGCAGACACAAACCTAAACACTTCAGCTATAAGAACACTTACCTCAGTACACTGCTAATCTTGTACATGTATGCTGCTGCAGACAAATGAGACTGCCACCTATTATCAGAAAAGTAAATTGTTCTCTGATGTCCATTGCCTCTTAGTATACATGTGTATTCTAGTACTTCTGAGCAAATGGATGAACTCTTAACAAGTTACCCATTCACTGCCAAATACGTTGATTGGAGAGTTGAGTACTTGCCTGTTCTAGAACAACGTAATCCTAAATTTCACCGGAGATAACTGCAATTTAACAATATTAGGAGCCGACAGGACAAGTTTAATCAAAAGATTTTAAAGTATTTCTTTGTTTTTGTTGCTAGAATTTCTGTCAGTTGCTTACTTGTCAAATTGTGTTTGATGGAACAGCCTCTAAGCCACCCACTATTGATGTTTAATTGACTAAAAATCCAAAACTATTCTTATTCTGGATTCAAGTTTGAAAAATGTTAGATGCAAGAGAATGTACATACCGGAGCTAGCGGGTCATGTATTTCAACCAAAACCTTCATTGACCACTGATAGTGTTTTTTCTTTCATCAACATATAATAGTCTAATGGATGGTTAGTTTAAGCTACTAGGCTGTCTTTGTTAAGTGTGTCAACTGATAAACAACATGAACCAGCCAAAAGAAATCGTGTTAATGATTCCTCTCTGATAAATCCTGTAGTACACAAAGATTACCTCTGAATTGTAGGTAGTCAGGGTTAACCTTGATCATGAACTCACTGTAGATGTCCCGACAAACACCAGAGAAAAGCCAGTCTTGAATGAACCTGTGTTAGATGATCAGCAAACTGTTGAGTGTGCAATATATTGTAATAGTCAGTCTACAGTGACAGATGGAAAACTCGGATTGGATATACAGTGTACATTATTCACAAGAAGTATTTAAAATTTAAGGGATCACAGATTTTGTATATTGCTGTTAGTTTTTTTTTTCAGCACCAAATGGAATCAGACTTTTTCCAGTTCTGTTCAGTACAGAATACCATCTCCACTCGATGCTCGTCACTGACAACTGCGGTCTGGCTACTTGGCCGACACTCCTCATGGTGACCAAAACAAAAGCATTTGTTGTGTAATTTCCTTTTTGGGGTCACCTTGGACAATACTCAGCATCATGCCATTTTGCGCCCTCTGGTGTTGCAAATTCTAGGTATTTGCACACACTTCTCATCCACATTTCTTAGGCAACACAGGAATTCCTGGTAAACCTCCACAGCATTGCCGTTACCCTAATGAAACAAGGCACAGTTTTTATTATTTGTTTGTTTCACTATCAAATAAGAATTGCGTAACATTTTGAATTATTGGGGTTTTTTATATGCCAAACTTGTTTTTAAGTGCATCAATTGTGGTGTTTTCTTTAAACTGCAATTTATTAACAAATTGTTTCTTTTCCTGATGATACTTGAACACAATTCTCCAGGAAGTCACTAGGTGGCATTAACTACAAAATTAAATATTCACAGTTTTAATGAGACAGAGCATCTTTAAAGTATAGTCATTTTCATTTTGCTTATACCAAACATCCTGTTACAGGGTGAATACTTACATAACGTAAGGAACACATGTAGCCTTCAACAGAGACAACATAAGTGGATAGTTGACTGAGTTACAAGAAAATTGTGTCTCTTGGTAGATATAGGTCAGCAGCTTGAGGCCCTGAAACAAAACAAGCGAGAAAACATAAACGAGTAGTTGACTGATTTACAACATGAATGAGCAGTTCACAAGTAACAACACACTAGAGTCAAATGGGAGACAAAGGCCAGGGGCACAAGTCTGTGAGAGACAGTAACACAACTATATCAAACCAGCTTGTATATTTATAGTTGGCTGGTAAGTCATTACATACCAATACCAGCTACATAGAAAAGACATGAATCTATGGATAATAGGTGTAATGTTAATCAACCAGCTACATAGAAGAGACATGAATCTATGGATAATGGGAGTAATGTTAATCAACCAGCTACATAGAAGAGAAATGAATCTATGGATAATGGGAGTAATGTTAATCAACCAGCTACATAGAAGAGACATGAATCTATGGATAATGGGAGTAATGTTAATCAACCAGCTACATAGAAGAGACATGAATCTATGGATAATGGGTGTAATGTTCCTCAACCAGACACATCTATCTCAGTCTGTTAAATAAGAAAGATTCCAAATGATAGCAAATTTCTGACACTCAATCCCTACAAAGGATAATTAAAAATACTGCTCAGTATATAACTATCAACATTGATGAATATACAACAGTAAGACTGCTTTGAGTGAGATTGTCTAACAACTACTCACAGTTGGGAATACAACACTGATGAATATACAACAGTAAGACTGCTTTGAGTAAAATTGTCTAACAACTACTCACAGTTGGGAATACACTGCTGATGAATATACAACAGTAAGACTGCTTTGAGTAAGATTGTCTAACAACTACTCACAGTTGGGAATACACTGCTGGATGTATTATCCTTTCCATCACACATGCACAGGACAGCCAGGAACCTGCAGTCATAAGAACACAGTATTTAGAGTGCTGTGAGTGAAATAACAGGAGGGGGTGAGATGCTGCAGACATTACATGTTCCCTAAGACCCTTCTAACTTAGTGCATAGCAGACACTACATGTTCACTAAGACCTTTCTAACTTAGTGCATAGCAGATATTACATGTTCACTAAGACCTTTCTAACTTAGTGTATAACTATATACACTTAATGATACAGCAATAAGAACAATGCGGAAAATTGATATGCACCCATCGTGTACATCGCATACAGTGCAGAAACATTACCACAAAACGGAGCATTGCAGTTTTGAGGGGATGCAAAGCAAGTTAGAAATGCAATCCATTAGGAACACACCTGCCACCTCTTATCATGATTCTTCAATAAGTTTGGAGGATAAAGAGACAGACAACAAAGGGCACAAAAATAAGAGAAAGGCCACAAGGGGGCGCAATGTAGGTCATATACATATAAAACAGGACAGATGATAGTAACTTATTTTACTATTTCATGAAGATCGATCAATGACTTTGTTATATATCAAGGCAAATGCAAAGAAAAACAAAATTGCCAATAGGTGACTCTGCTGTGGTTGGATCTGTCCCAAAATCCATGATAGTTGTACTCTACTTAATAAAAACAGATGCCAGATTTGATGAAGATCCATCAAAGAACTTGTATTAATCCAAAGGCAAAAAAAGAAAATTGACACAAGACTACGCCACAATTGTCAAATCAATTCAAAATGCATTGTCAGCCATACACATCTCATTATTAATTCACACCAATTTTCATAAAAGATACTTTAGCGTGAATAGATGTGTCCCGGATTACACAGTGACACTCAAATCTCGTTGTATTCATCCATAATGCCACAAACATCCATGAGGTAAATTTACTGCCTTGTTTTTGTGCCACTGGAGTTTGTTGTTGTCTGATTCTTTACAGTTTTTTCTCTGTTGCATTACTCTATTCGTTGTTCCAATAGCAGCGTGAAAAATACTGATAAATTAGACAAGTACCCGTGGATGCATGACCCCTAATTCTTCGCCTTCTCAACGTCAATGAGAGACACGAAAACGTGCCTGATTTCCAAAACGAGGTCACACGCTGTCTTAACAAAGGAGAGTTCTATCACCGTGTAATACGGGATGGCCCTATTGGCTGACAGAGACAGTCGCCAATATTCTAAGATATATACTAAGAAAAAAAATGGTCACTAGGTGGCATACAATATACTAAATTCATCCGAAAATTGAAATGGGGCCATTGTCTCATTAATAGAAACCTATTTGTCAATTTCATGAACCACAAAAATACAGAGGAAAACATAAAAACAAAAAAAATCCAGTAAGGGCACAGTGCTAGTTGGATCTCTACAAAAGTCATTGCCACCCATTGTCACTTTCATAGAAATTAAACTTGCTAGATTTAACAAAAGTTCCTATGGGGTTTTTGAGAAACAGCAGCCGATGGCAGACAGACTGGAATGACAGCGTAATACACACAAATATAAAGACGAGGGTGCATAAAAATGATGTTTCCACAAGCAATTAGTGTGTAGTAACCTTCTGAATTACATACTGTCAAATGAATCTAAAAAAGTGAAACTGAATTGAACTAACTTAGAAATGAAATGAACTTACTTTGAAAAGAATTGGACAGCTAAATCAAATACTGAATTTCACAATACATTGCAGCAGTTGGCAACATTACACAAGCAAGGTCAACTTAAGGATAGAATTTCAAAAGCTGTAATACAGAGTCCATCTTGACCTTTGACCTCACCTCATCTGCTGCATCACTCTGTTGAAGATACAGTTCACCTCCATAATAGTTCTGTCCTGTGTAACAGACAAAACAGCGGCGCAGAAATGGTGCAAATATCTGCGGACACCATTAGTGAATGCCTGGAATATGAGACCAGCGCTGTAGAGGGAGTCAACAACAGGGGGCGTTGCGAACTGTGCCAGGCGCCAGTGATTTGTGCCACAGTTGAGCACATCTTGACAAAGGCTGGTCAATCCTTGGTGAGTCAGCCCACTGATGTAGGTGCCAGGAGTCAGGTAGAAACAATGCTTCCTCTGTAACAGATATAAATAAGGTTTAGTTATATATATCCACAGATGACCTACTTTGTAGGCAACTTTCATCAAATTATGCTATATTTTTTACATTTCAATTTGCCATACGTCTACATTATATCTCGCATGCTACACTCAGTGCACTACATTAGTAACTACAAATGAACAAACAAGTCATTCCTTTAACTTCATCAGTGATGTCACAGAGTGCAACACATGTTAAATACCGGGGTTTCAACCCCAGAAAGGTCATTTTCCATATTTTGATCTCAGATTACCTTTCTTTACTCTAAGATGAGTGTGCATCTAACCTCCAAACATAACAACATTAACATGCAGAAATGTTCAAAATGCCCAATACACAGGTAAACTTAGCAACAGCAATAACCTTTATGCCACATGAAGTACATGTTGATGGCCTGAAGTGACTTTTAAAGACAAACTTTTATAATACACAAACAGTGGAAACCCTATTTTTTATCCTTAATATCAGAAGTGGACAGAAATTGGTTTTAGTTTAATTCTACCATTCTAGTTGTTCACTAGCAGATAGCAGTGAATGACATGACCCATGAGGTCAGGCCAGTGATGATGTAATTTGTTTACAATAGAATAGTAGGGAACATTCTAGAAATTTCTAGTATGTTAGTGATTAATCTAGAATCATAGTCCAGATTATTCTAGAGCCTAGCTTAGGTTTGTAAAATGACTGGGTAGATTCCAGAAAGTTATAGAATGTGCTTGAATAAGAGAAAAGTTCCAGAACACTGTAATAAACTATAAATACCCTGCCACGGGTTAGTTAACGTCAGTTGAAGTTGAGTTAATATTGAAGTTACAGTTGCAGCTAAAGTTAAAGCTGAGTTGCTGTTGCAGAATCAGTAGTTACAGCGATAGTCAATAGAAGGCCAGCTATAGACAGCGCATTATTGAATCAACGAGAGTAACAGTTGCTGCAAGCGTATCCAAAGTTCATCACAAGTCAAGGCTTCACAGCACTGGCTGGAGCAAAGAACAGAGATTACATCAGAAGTTTTGATTTTGAGTAGACTTGTGAACGTACGATTCAGATTAATAAAGTGATTAACTTGAACCAGTCTTCAGTCTATAGTTACACTGAAAGCTATTTGCACTGGTCAGTAACAACCTGCACTCACTCATGCACTCAATTAGATGAGAACTAATTTCTGTTAGTCCTTTCTTGAGACCATATTAAGGGCATAAAATGAGGCACCATTTCAAAGACTTAAAATCACAAGAAACAACTTGAAACGTACTTTATAATCATGGCAAGTGATATCAATAAAATGTGTATTACGATGGAAGGCAGGTTCATAGAAGCTTTATACAATTTAAATTAAAATTACACTAAATTACACGCAATCAAATAAACATTACCTCACAAAACTGAAAAGTTTCAGACGGCAATGCCAACATTAAGTTGAACATGTCTTTCACTAGTGTCTTTCTGGTAACAGGACGGGGTGGGGCAATATCTAATGACCTGTCAATCATATTTAAAGCCTGTGTTGTTTTACGAAGAATGACATCCACAGCCATTGGCCCAGCTTCTGTCAAGTACGGATTCTCGGATCGTGCAGGAGGCCTGTGTGATATACAAAATTAATAAACTCTACTTGCTGATGGAAACAAAAGGTATGCATAGAGCACGCACGATAATAATAAAATCACTAAATCCTCTTACAAAATGAACTTGCCTCCAGTTGAAAGGAAACTGAAAGTTTAGTTGATGTGTTAATCACAATCCTTAGCACGCCCTTCTGTCCATGGTGTAGCTGAATGAATGTGTTAATCACTATGCATACCTTCCCCTCCTCTCCCATGTGTAATGCCTATTGGGAACCAGTTGCAAAGCCAGTTCCCAAATATTGTCAGTGTCAGATGTCTGTCCACAGAGGGCACTGTCCTTCAAGGGAGTGGAGCAAGCACTACCTATGCCTTCATCTGTTGAGCTTGCAGACTGAAATGGAAAGTATCACTAATATGAGTGGACAAATAAAGCATGATTGTGTGAAATACAGTCAGAAATGTAAGTTAGTTGTAGAAAAACCCTAACCCTAACCTTCACCTTAACCCTAACTCTACTACAAAAATAAAAGAAACTAAGTATTAATCACACTTACAACTAACCCAGTAACAACACTTACAACTAAATAAATAATAAGTTACAGCTACGTCAGTAATCAAACTTATGACTAAGTAAGTAATAACACTTATGACCAAGTCAGTAATAACACTTATGACTAAGTCAATAATGACACTTGTGACTAAGTACTAAGTAATAACAATTATGGCTAAGTCAGTAACAACAACTATGACTAAGTAATAAAGCTTACATCTAAATCAGTAATAACACTTATGAAAAAGACAGTGGAAACACTAAGGACTAAGTCAATAACAACTTTTACAACAAAGTCATTAATAACACTCACAACAGACTCCATCTGGGGAAGTTCAAACATGGATGAGTATCTGCAATATATTAAAACATCTGAAGTAATACACTTGATCAAAATGAAAAAAGCAATTGAGCAAAAATTTAAAAGGTAAAACTTGGTGTTTGGCAGTTCGGAACAACTAATGCATAAGCAATATGTTGTAATAATTATAACTGTACACCATTATAACTGTACACCATTATAACTGTACATCTACTGTGCATTATTAAAACTGTACATCATGATAACTGTACATCATTATAACTGTACATCATAACTGTACACCATTATAACTGTACATCATTAAAACCAATGAATTTACCATTAGTGTGCTTATATCACAAAGAGTCCGCATTTCACAATATATACCTGAACCTGCCATCCCGGTATACTACAGATGCTGCAGGATGATTATATGTAACTGTGTACATACCCAGGCAGCAGCCCAGTGGGCATCGCTTAACTCCTGCACGGAAGCCAAGGAGAATTTTCCCAATGTAAACAAACCAAAAGGTTCAAATAAACCTTCTGAGTCTTGATAGAATGGGCATAAGACACTTTATTCAAATTTTGACAGGCCACTGTATCCTAGCCCAACACAGACACATCACTGGGCATATAAGGAACCCAGTGTTTCCCGAGTGTGGTAATGACGTTGAAACCCCTTAACACCTGGTAGAGTCTTGCCCAGCTTTTTATAGGCTAAGGAGCAACCTACTGGATGGTACTGTTACATGCCTACAACATATTGTGCATGGCAACATATGGAAAAATTTGTCCGTTTTCTTAAAGGAGACTGGCAGACTTGACAACTTCCTTCATGAAGAATTTGCTGATCCATAACAGGCTCTCGTATTTTTAGCTCAGGTGTTTAGTGCAGTGGGTCACAACATGAGGCCTGCGCATGTCTAATGCACCACAAATGACACCAGACCACCTGCACTCTTTCTTATTGCTTGTATATCACATAACTTATTCAAACGAATGTAGTAAACAATATTAACATATTGAGCACTGTAACCTTCATTTCAGTCATTTTGAGGGTCTGAAAAATTGAACATTGACCTCGATGAAAGTCAATAACATCTGATCTTATATGATCAAAGAAGAGCAATCACTACAGACAAACAATATAAAACTGAACATTGTCATTCATTAAAACAATATAAAACTGGACATCATTATTCATGAACACAATGTAAAACTGGACATCATTATTCATGAACACAATACAACACTGGACATTGTTATTCATGAATACAATACAACACTGGATATTGTTATTCATGAATACAATACAACACTGGATATTGTTAATCAAGCTTGGAGAATATCTCTCAAGCTAATACGCAATGGTTCCTGAATGAAAAAGAAACTTCAAGTAAATATCAAAAATTATAATTGTAACTTGTCAACAAACATGGCAAAGCTTGATCAAATGTATCTGAGTAAATTCAGCAATCCCGATTTATTCATCACTGTCAAGCACGAAATAACATAAGACCAGTTCCCACCTGGAATCAACAGGATCAGGCAGGTCGGGCAGCTGTAACTCCATGTTGACATCTCCACTTGACCTTTGACCCAAAGCACCAAATACAGTCTGTCTGGTCTTGCGTTCATGTTCATCTTTCAGAAAACCCTGTAAACCTTGCTAAGTAAATTTCACGATTTTTTTCAAGTTGATTGAAAACTAAGGACTTTTCATGCGACTATAAATCCAAATAGACAAAACTTTCCTGCAGACACAAAATAACATTGCAGACCGTTCTCAGACAGCACAAACCTTCAATAACCAGGAAGTATTGTACAATAATATAGTGACATCTATCATTCATCCACCTTTAACTGTATAGCAGTAATCACTAGATATAGTCACTCAGATGTATTTACATTGACATTAGAAAAATTTCAAACTTGGCTAACTTTGTAACATCATATCTCACAAATGGCCGACTGCATGCAAATAAAATGCTCTGATATCATGCATCATGCATTGTTCTCCAAAACACATTTAGGAATTGTTTTTACAATTTCCCCCTTTTGCATGAGGGGCTATCAAAAATAGAACTTCTATGATTTTCATGAGAAAATTTTAAAACATAAATCCAGTGATGTTTTAGAAAACTGAAACAGCTTTTTGAGAAACCATCTTGAACATTTAAATAATGTCGATGATATTTTGCATCCAATTTACCTTTCTGTTTCTATTTAAGTTGAATTTGTTCTGAGACCCAATTAATGACAGATTGGTAAAAAGTCAAAAAACAAATTCTACAGTATTTCTAGTTTCAGGAAATATTATACTTTCACTGAGTTAAACGTAAATGTTGCACTTATTCGGCAAAATACACAGACTTGCCCATAAGGACCAACGTAACCTTAATAAAGAGTTGTTTTGGGAACGTCATTATGGGTAATACTGTAACTGAAAGCGAGAGCTACTCTTGAATAGGTCAGATATAATGCCACATATCTACTAATATCGTAATCATATTGTGTTTCTGATTTCAACTTGATACTTTTTATACGGTTTTCATTACTCTTAACTGTCTCTCTCTCCTTCTCTAGTATTTTATATTAGTATTACTAAATACTTTATTTTACTTCTCTAGTATTGTATAATAGTATTACTCAAACTTGATTTTACTTCTCTAGTATTGTATATTAGTATTACTCAAATACTTGATTTTACTTCTCTAGTATTGTATATTAGTATTACTCAAATACTTGATTTTACTTCAAAAACCACAAATGACCTCTTTCCCCCAGGTGAGGAATACTTGATTTTTTGAACAATAAAATAGAGTACATATGCAATGTGACAGTGCAATAAACAGCCATTTGACCATTACAGCAGAAAAGATGAAAGGAAGAAAAACGAAGGGACTTACCTTCACATTAAATAGACCATCACCATGGAGATTTAGACCAGGAGTTAAGGAAAAAATCTGAAAAGTTGACAGAAGTAATGACTATCATCTCTTAAACAAACCTGACAACTCTGCGTGTGTGAAATTATGTGACATACAAATTATTCTATCAATAAAGTTAACTTTTCTTAACAGTTGTTTTCGTTGAAAATGAAATTCCATTAGTGCTCTAAACAGATGTGTTTTACCGTATTATAGACTGTCAGTCTTAAAGATTGTATTGCTGAAGTATTTGATCATGCTTGGCAAGGCAGTTCAAGATATAAAATATTGAAATAAAAAAGTAACAGAAAACTGTACATCTTGAAAAGCATAATGAAAATGTATTAAATTTGTGCCAGATGAGCACATGTTACACTACTCTTCCTTTTGATCACACAGTGGGTGTGAGGCAAACATGCCAACTGTCTCAATCATGTTTTCATTGTTTTGTTCATGATTTAGAACATAAACTGATTTCAAGCTACAATGAATCAGGTGTAAATGTTTGATGAACACAACCTGATTTTCAAGTTACAATGAATCATGTGTAAATGTTTGATGAACACAAACTGATTTTCAAGTTACAATGAATCATGTGTAAATGTTTGATGAACACAAACTGATTTTCAAGCTACAATGAATCATGTGTAAATGTTTGATGAACACAAACTGATTTCAAGTTACAATGAATCAGGTGTAAATGTTTGATGAACAAACTGAAATCAAGTTACAATGAATCAGGTGTAAATGTTTGATGAACAAACTGAAATCAAGTTACAATGAATCATGTGTAAATGTTTGATGAACAAACTGATTTCAAGTTACAATGAATCAGGTGTAAATGTATGATGAACACAAACTGATTTCAAGTTATTAAGCATCAGGTGTAAATGTATGATGAACACAAACTGATTTCAAGTTATTAAGCATCAGGTGTAAATGTTGGTATGTTGAATTATTTTGTCATTAGTTTATCTAACGTCAACACAAAGATCTTTCACAGAATTAGAAAACTATTGTTCAAAATCATGGAAACTTCACATCAATTTAACAAAAACAAAAATGGTAGTGTTTAGATGGGAAGTTTATTTGAATCATTACGAGAAATGGAAGCTGTAAAATGAGATGACTGACTTCAGCATACAAGTAGCTAGGAACCTTTTTCTACGATTAATGATTCATTCACGCAAAACCAGACAAGTTTATCAGACAAGACATTTAAGTTTTTTTTGCATTGAAAAACATTCATTTCAGTTTAGTAATATACCAGTTAATGGTTAGATGAGCATTTTTGATACAAAAATGTTACTAATACTTTTATATGGGTCAGAGATATGGAGTTGAACTGGCAAAAAAATTCATTTTTCAAAATATCTACTCAGTTTACCCCAAAGTGTTTTAAATACTTTGGCTAGGGGTGAATTTGGTAGAATGGCATACATGTACAAATTATGATATTCAGAACTGTTACGTTTTGGCTTAAGTTAATAACGACTGCAAACCCCAGATGTATTAAACATTATAATATGTGCACTTTGACAGGATGGAACAGTACAGACTGTGTTGGGCATGGTATATAAATAAATAAATAGTTACTTAGCGATGATGTGTGATCGCTTGCCTAAATCAAGGAAGGGGGAACGAATTACTGTTGATTAAAAAATACAAATAATGTGTTGGTAGAGAAAACAGTGAATACCTGGATGCACATATATTAGTCAAATATGATTTTTGTGTAGAAAGGTACCTGACTTTGATTGTTCTTATGTACACATGCTCTCAAACTCTTCTCATGGTTAGTCGATGTATCAACATTAATAGTGAGGATGGAAAATGCAATGTTCTACATTAAATAAAATATCACGAGAACATCATCTCACTATCAGAGTGCTCAGTGTTGATATCCCCAAGACAACAATATTAACTTCCATTGTAAACAATAGACAACGGTGTTACTCTTCTTTTCAATACTTGTTAAGGACTCACAGTGCCAATAATGCTAAAAAAACAGTCAGTTCTAATCCTCTTACTGTATGTATATTATTTTGTAAACATGTGCACACATGTACACATGTGTTCAATCTGACGTATTGTGGGCCAGAGGCATAATTAAAGAGATACTCGGCACATAGCTAGTCCATCTTTAAAATACCTTTGGGTTAATGAATTCTTCTTTTGACAGGCAGTCATCTGCAACACTAA
>NMRA01000150.1:530452-545152 GCA_002633005.1 Phoronis australis
CCGTCCACTCCCAACCCACACAAATTTGGCTGCAGAGCGGTAGTATTTGTCGCCGCGCTTAACAATAACACGAGCCGCCATTGAAAATCAGACCACGCTTTACCCAGATGCCCCGGCAATGTTGACAATTTACGTTCCCCCGAAACATAAAGACTTCCGCTTTCCGAGGTGAACGTCGTCTGCAACGCCGCGGTAAGAAAGGAATTTGCCGCGGAAATTTCATATCAAATCCGATTTTTTTAAGCGGAAATATTATAAAAAAAGCGGAAAGCACATTTCAAAAAAAATTCCAAGCCCTGCACTACTAGAGATATCTACAGGACTATTACTACAGAACAGCACTCTAGATATGTGCTGGACATTTTTTACTTTGAACACCACTCTAGATATGTATTGGACTATTACTAATTTGAACACCACTCTAGATATGCACTGGACTATTACCACTTTGAACACCATTATAGATATGCACTACACTATTACTACAGCTTTGAACACTACTACAGATGTGTACTGGACTATTACTAATGTAGGCTTGCCATTCATATCAAATTTTGAAAGTTTAAACATAATGTATTAATAAGACAAACATTAACCTGATGACATATTCTTCAGTTTTTGCAGAAGTCGTTCCAGTTTGTTTGCCTTGTCAAATTGTCGTTTCAATCTCAAACTATAGATATGGACAGACACTTCCTGTTCGCCGTTCACACCGTCTCTCTTCTGTGCTTCTAAGTTTCTGGCATAGAAAGTAAAACAGAAACATTGAGCACTGTTCATACTTGAGCAACAATAACTATTGCTAATGTAACACAAAGGTGTCCCGAAAACAAAAAGGATTAATGATTGGCTCCTCTCAATGTTTACTGATTAATGATTGGCTCCTCTCAATGTTTACTGATTAATGATTGGCTCCTCTCAATGTTTACTGATTAATGATTGGCTCTTCTCAATGTTTACTGCTAATATTTCAGTTACTTAAATACACACTGCTCACTTCTCAGCACCTGCATGCGTAATACAGTAGTTCATGAAAAACAAAACAAGTTCACAATAACGTTTTACCTGAATCTGCCACTTGTATTCTCAAACAGTGTATTGAACATGACCTTTCTGAGTTGGCGTCGCACCACATGTCGAGGGTGGTTAGGCTGTATTAAATAGGCTCGTGGTTCCTCCCTCAGCTGGTGATTAATTAATTCATTGAACAATGACATCACACTAGTCTGAATACAATCTGATGGAGCACAACATGTGCCGTCATTTTCTTCTGTGAACGGTTGAACAGTTAAGTTCAAGCCAACATCGCTTTCATTCATTTTCTGGAAATAAAATAATTTGTACCTCTTGAAGTTTCACAGGTGTGCGACATATTGAGGTAAGTTTCATTGCAAGATGACTGCAAATATAGCTTAAGTGGTTCAACTGTCAACATTGATTACTAGCTGTGAATTGGCATTGAGTCATACACAACTAGCTGGTTGCCTGGTAGGCAATGCATTGCCTGTGGACACCGGAGGCATGTAGGTGATGACCTGAATGCTCAACTAATTTACTCTTTGATGGAAAAATAAAACATACAAAGTAATACCGGTATGAAAGGAGCCAAAACTGTTAATAATAGATTGCATATAACTACAGTGCCAAAACTGCATTGATTTCCCTCACTGTGTATTTGCCAAAATATGTAAATTGCGTTTGTCAGGTGACCAAATTCAGTTGCACCGTTAGATCGTCAGAAAGCACAGCTCTCAAAAGTAGGTTCCAGAGGGTAGTGGACCTCACGGTCCCAGAGGGTAGTGGCTCCGAAATACTTTTCTTCAAACACTTATTTTTTCATTGTCGTCTTTACAAATTTCCAAATTATGAACATACGATTCTCAGCTGAAAAGCATCGCCTGTTGTCTTTGTCGCAACATTTTCGGAAAGTGTAAAAAACACTCATCAATTCCACAAGGAATGTCGTTAAGCCACAGTGTACTTGCCTATGACATCTTGTTTGTTTGTCGGATGTCACATGACTTTTCGCAAGGAGGCGATGGTTGCAATAGGTCAATTAATAATACCATAAGTCTGGAGACGATTCAGTCAAGATAATTTGAACAAATCGATGAAAATCTGTCATGGTTTGCTCGAGTTTCTTTTACCGGGTGCCATTTTGAGGAAGTTACATGAAATCACGCATGTTGATGAATAGAAAGTCCAAAGGACACAAATCTTACAAATCTCACTTAATACCTTCCCATGCTATTTTGCAAGTATCACGCCAGCCAGCGTCACACGCTTCACTCAGTCTCGCATTAGCCTTTGCCTAACTCACTTGACTCAGTTGAAATACTTTGTAGTTATCGCGCGCATGGTGAAAAAGTTAATGGTGACCAAAAAGTGGAATTGGAATTCTTCTCCAAAATCACCTTAATTCTAGTAGATATGCTTCATTGAAGATATGTGTAGAAGTAGAAAGGATCACTGAAGAAAGTAATAGTTTTAAGTGTAAAATTTATTTTTGATGAGGTAAAAACTTTTAATCGGTGTCCGTATTTGGCCTACCACCCATTTAAAATACACGGGACGAAATTCGTACAGAAAGTGATGGGAAGTATCGTAGACCCTAACCGGCTAGGCAACACGTAGCCCCTCGATTGGCCGGTTAGGAGCTACGATACTTCCCATCGTTTTCTGTACGAATTTTGTCCCGTGTATTTTAAATGGGTGGTAGGCCAAATACGGACACCGATTAAGAGTTTTCACCTCGTCAAAAATATATTCTACACTTAAAACTATCACGTAAAAATGTGCTTACTTTCTTCAGTGATTCTTTCTTTTTCTAAACGTATATTCGATGAAGCTTAGTTACGAGAATTAAGGTGACTTTGGAGAAGAATTCCAACTCCACTTTTTGGTCAGGTCACCGTTAACTTTTTCACCACGCGTGCGATGACCACAAAATATTTCAACTGAGTCATGCGAGTTAGGCAAAGGCTAGCGCGAGACTGAGCAAAGCGTGTGACACTTGCAAAATAACATGGGAAGATATCAGGTGGAATTTGTGAGATTTGTGTCCCTTGGACTTTTTGTTCACCAACAGACGTGATTTCACGTAACTTCCTCAAACTGGCACCCGGTGAGAGAAACTCGAGCAAACCGCGACAGATTTTCATGGATCTGTTCAAGTTATGTTATTGCATTCAGAGTCATGGTATGTGTTAATTATAACTCCATGTGCACTTATGTATCTTTCATTCGATTTTATTTGCTGTATTTTGAAATACGAAATTTTTTATGGGGATGTACCATCACCCTTGTATGCCTGCAGCATTCAGGGCAATGTAATTGCCTACTAACCGGCCAACCGAGGGCTACGTGTTGCCTATTTGAAGTTGAACCTTTGCTCCGTAGCTCTGGCCCGGGATCGACGGGTTTCCGTCAGTTTGAACTTATGAAGAGCGACGTTATTCAGTGAGTGCCTAGTTCTCAAAATCAGTTACCCCTATATCCAACTAGTGAACGTAGGTCCAAGCGTTACTAAACTCTACCCAGACAACGTAGTGTAGGCTACAAAATATTTATCGACAGTGACGGGCCAGTGTCGGTGAGTTTGCAGGGTAGCTGGCTGGCTATTTCGTAATGAGAAAATTAGATTTCTTTGTAATGGTCAACCACATGCACACAGCACCCATAGTAATGAAAGTAGAGAACTGTGCCGTGAACAAAAGTTTGAAAATAAAAGATACAAACTCGATATTCGTGTTCTTTGTAGTCATTTTTGAGATTTTCTCCCGCTCTCCAGTTTGTAGATGTGCCCAAACAATGACAATCGCATCATGTTATCCTTGGTTTTTAAGTAAGCGCACTCTAACGGAAGTCTACGTTACCAAGGTCGTGAGACATCCCAGAGCAGAGCGGGAGCGGGACAATGTCAACTTTTAGTTTTACCCGCGGGCCGGTCAACTTCTCTTTCCCCGTTAGCGAAACTCTTCTCAGTTAGCGGACATAAGAGTTGATTTGAATACTTGTGTTGCAAGGCTCCACCTCCAGCGTTTCCATTACACTGAGGAGAGTTGCACAACGCACTTCCAGATCCTGGGATTTTGGGAGGGCTGCCATTCAAGTTGTTCATGGGCCAGTTGCGATTTCTCACCGCTTCAGTACCGAAATTATGGCTTCATTGGCAAAGTGACAACACTCACTGCGGTTAAAAAAATGAGGACTCTTTATTCCACTGAGCAGTCAGTTGAGAGCGGTGTAATTGCCGCTCATCCCACAGGCTGTTCATGGTGCCGCCGTCGGACCAGGACTGGCGCCGCCGAGCCTCGATCAACCCTACCTCAATTTCACCCAAACGAGTTTCAAGTGATACCTGGCAGAGTTCTCAAAAAATACCTCCAATTAAGGTAATCATTGAAATCCATTCAAACACGGATTAATTTGTTTGTACGGTGTCAGTTATGTTTTATTGGCATTAATTATATTATTGTTGTCTCAGGGCTGTAGCTTCAGGGTAAAGTTTCACCATTAAAGTTTTCTCTTAGTTTTACTTTGATGCCAGTGTTTTTTTTTGTCACGAAAAGGGTTATAGACTTAATTTGGGTAGTTCTTAGCAATTACCTGAAAGAGCGTCACGAACTCACGGCAGCCCGGTGACCTTTCGGCCAAGCTCAATGATTGAACTCGACTGTGAGATCACACGGAACCAGCCCTGCACTGATTTCACTACATTTCATTTTGTTATTGTGATTCTAAAACAATAATTTCCTTCTGGAATAAACTCAAAATTGCCGTTTTCATTAAACCAACCCTAACTGTTTACTCCCGAAGGTTTGCCCAAATTCATAGTGTATGACGTCATGTGAAATTTATAGTTAATGTCGCATATTACTATACTCAGCCTAAAATCAACATTTTTCATAAAAAGTAATCTGCTAGTTTAAAATAGAAAATCATATTCAAATCAGTGTCGTTAAGCAACGTCTGCTTTACGCGTTTTTGGCAAACTGTTGAATTCCCTTGAAATAATGGCTACGACAGTATTTCTTTTAGATTTATTTTTGGATCGCCTCCTTCAGGAACAATATCCGAGGTAAATAAATTAACAAGATTTCCACAAAGCTCCTTTTTCTGTTCTAATAGACGATGTTGGACATTACAACTATTGGAATGTGTAACTTGCTATTAGATCAACAAACACACCTTATGTGTAAATACTAATATATAGTTGATGTCTTGTGCAAATGAGTGCTAAAAAAACGCAGCTTTGGGTTGGCGAGTCTCGGAGATATTGCAAGGAGCTGGGCGGCCTAAATACCACGAAATATGTAATAGCACCTCCAGTGCTGTAGTGGTTAAAATTAGAGGTAAGTAGGCGCCCAAAGCACACCGGTATCACCTTAAGCACAGAACGCAACTTTTATTACGGTGCGTAGGCTCTACGTTCAAATGCCAAAAGGTGGTTGGTTGCGCGTCACACTACAGCACTGAGCACCTCCTGGCGTCGAAAGAAGTGATATCCTTAACTGGAGTAGAACTTTCGAACCATTTATTACAAATATGTGCCCACCCTAGGTAGGCCCTATTTAGGTCTACCGTATCAGACAATGGAGTGCGGGAAGCCGGGTTTAGGGCAGATTGGGGTAAAAACATGGAGAAATTCGGACAAAAAGTTGCACCGCATCCAATGAAAAACGCGGAAAGGCATTACAGAAATAAAAAGGGAGACAAATCAAAATCAAAAGGGTGCTTGTATCAAGCCGGGGAAAATCACAAAACATTTTTATGTGAAGCTCGTCTGTATCAAGACATAAACGGCTCACTAAAGCAAAATGTGAGATTATAGATTAAAGCCACGCATTTGAGCAAAATTCGAAGAGAGAATGTCAGTCAAATTTGAATAGACTGTTAGAGAATTGCTCACAGACTTGATACCCGATGATGTCGCAAGGTTATTTTTTATAGCGCCGCTATCAACACACCTTCTTCCACCAACTGATTTAGAAAGGAACTGAGCAATCAAAAAATTGGTGTCGATTTGCTCCTTTCTCAATTAAGAAATGACTTTTACAAAGAACTGACAGTTGGTTAGTCGACACCATACTGGATGCAAAAATGACAATTAAGCCAACTCAGAGCTTAGTCTCCGAAAAAAACGAGTCAATTGAATCTATGAAATTATGCACCTCTAGTTTCACGAAAGAGCATACAGTTTATGACAACATCGCTCTTCCCCGTATGATCACAGTCAACAATTGTGCACATTCCGTAAAGACTCTGAATTGAAAGATTTCATACCGAAAACTGTGATTCTTACACAAATTCAAGAAGCAGCGACCTCCAATTTAATTTACTTTGAGTTGTCATGTAAGACCAGCATGGACAGCCAGAATGATTTTGTAAGTTTATACCTCTACGAAAATTGGCTAAAACGTATGATCCAAAAATTATTTTTACCATAAGAAGTTGTTTGAAGTAGCGGACAAACCCAAACAACAATTTGTATAGATGAGTAAACCAATCTCAAGCAACTCCCTGTTACCCGATGTTTAGGTGCACTCTTCAAAAAGCTTGTACCTTATGCCGTATCATGTGTTCCTAAACAGCGAAGTCCTGATACCACTGTGTTAGCCTAGAAATGTATGTGAACCTGCTCCTTATGTGTTGGACTACAGGTGTGTGTGAAGTGGTGCCCTTTGTGTGCGACTATAAGTGCGTGTGAAGCTGTGCCCTGTGTGTTGGACTATAAGTGAATGTGAAGTTGTGCCCTTTGTGTTGGCCTGTGTGTGTGTGAAGCTGCACCCTATATGTGGGACTACAAGTGTGTGTGAAGTTGTGCCCTATTTGTTGGCCTATAAGTGTGTGTGAAGCTGCACCTTGAGTGACAAATATCTAAAATATTAAGTGAGAGAAACTTCTACTGATCCATTACAGAATTGACATGAAACTTGTGAATAACACCCATGCAGTATGAGCTCATATGCAAGGAACAGCTGCATACACCTACAAGTGAAGCTTAGGCCCATTTGCCGTTAACGGGAAACACTAGAGTAAAAATGTTTCTTTGAAAAAAGGATTATTCTGTATGTGGGTGCATGAATCTTAGTACAAATATACACAGGCTACACTCTATCTCACTCTGTGTACAGGACAAGCCGGACAGCCTGAGGAGCTGAGACAAACATATGTATCTCACTCTGTGTACAGGACAAGCCTGACAGGATCTGAGACAAACATATGTATCTCACTCTGCGCACAGGGTAAACCTGACAGGAGCTGAGACAAACACGTGTATCTCACTCTAACGACAGACCTAACCTGACATGGTCTGAGACAAACATTTAAAAAGGTTGAGAATGATGTGTGATGGAGACTTAAGTCCAAAATAAATAAGACTTACATAACTTAAATCGCAACTGAAAATATTAGTGGACTGTTGGATGTGAACAAGACAGGATACGGTCTGTCATGTGAACAAGACAGGAAATGGTGTGCCATGTGAACCAGACAGGATATGGTGTGCCATGTGAACCAGATTTAATCTTCTTCGAGAAAAGAACAAATAAGTGGATACAGCTTTACAATCAGTTACTGAATGAACATTTTTACATGAACATTTTTACATGATGTGATCTTCAGGAAAATCATGAGGAAAAATTGTACAAAAATATTAGACAGTTTGCCACGAGTGACATGAATGAAGAAATCTGTCCAAATAGAACAGAAACCAGCAAAATATGAGACAAGTGTTATCATAGACTATGATAAATAAAATAGTGTTTACACAAGAATGCCCATCGACACTTTACTAATATTCACAACAGAGGGCAGTGAATCTGACAGAGTGACACAAAATCAGCTATAATTGTACCTTTACACAGCATTACTGGTACACAACTGTACACTTACGACAAGAAGTAACAGTCGCAAACACACACCTACTGTCAATCACTTTTAAATTTAAACTCAATAAATTCAAACTTGTCAGCAGTGAATGTCAGTATGAGTCAGGGAAAACATTGTCATCACTATTGCACTTGTCTGACATTCACTTCACAATGAATTAGAGCTGGAAAACTCCCCAGAGATAACATGATAGTTCTATGTATCAGAGGTCACCAAGTCCACAGATCAATGCATTAACTGGTGGTTAAACAAGGTGGTTCATGACATAACTAATGTATAAAATATACCAAATATACTTTAGACAAAATACTTGTACTGGAGAAACATTTAAATTACAGACCATAACCAAAATAAGAAGAGGCTCAAGTCACTTGACAGGAAATTCTTCAGTCATCAGCTGATGGTTCTTCCCTCCTTATTGACCAATCAAACTGCCTGTTACATTATTGCCAGTGTTGCAAGTGTCCAGTAGCGAACAGTATAGAATTGTCTCATCATGGGTGCGTCTGAACAGAACTAAGGCTTGAAGCACGTTGACAACACTACTACAGAAGATGAGGAAGGCTTTTACTCCATGTATGACAGTATTCAGTTGAAATTTTGGTTGAAACTTGATGGGTTAACAAATACGCATGTTGACGATTGATATCCATGGAGGCAGTAAGGAATACAAGTTTTGTTTGAGTACAAAAGTCTCGAGTTCTTGGTACGTCTGTGTAGAATTAAGGTTTGATGCACTAAATCTTTAAATTCAAACTGTATTTTGAGGTAATAACAGATTAACATGATCACTCTTCCACTTTATTACCCAACTATCCACACATACGCCCTCTATTGGCCAGTCAATACACCACATCCATATTCTTCAGTCTGTTGAAACTTGAAGTTGAAACTTGATGGGTTGAAAAATTCAACAAGCAACACCAACAAGGAAGTTCGGAGTTCAACACACCAACTTGAAATGTCCAAAATAAAGCTAAGCTTTAATCCACTAGACAGTATGTACAACCTTGTCGCAAAATATCTTTGTACATAAATTACATAGTCCACTGCGTGGCAATCGTGATCATCATTCACAGTCCATTTCCTGGGTGAGCGATTGTTAATTACCACTGCCTCGTTTCCTTGCATAACATCCTAAACAAGCACATATTCCTAAAATTCCGATGATCAGACCTAGCACAAGGGCTATTGCGTCGCCAGCATCAAACGCCGCGACGCCAGGCACTAAAGAAGACAGTAAGATGAACAAGACATACACCACTGTACACGACTCCATTTTGGCTTTGACACAGTAACGTGAGGGTCATGTGATGAGGACTTGGAATAATCCTACGAAGGAGTGGGGATGCTTATTGCAACAGGAAATACTGCTTTCAAAAATAACTGAAAATTGATTGATTTAAGTATATTTTTCATTTTCTATTCAATTTTACCAACTTATAATTTATAAATAGTTGCAAATGAATGAAGTGTTGAGTACTTTCGAAGCAATGTAATCCGTATTTCCCTTAGAACTTGGACTCTACTTGACGTCATCTATGTTGTGATCACGTGACTCCTGCCCATCAATGGCGGTGTCCACTGTTGATAGTTTGAGAACGGAGATTAACGATGAGCAAAATCCTTCGCCGAAACTACCCAGAGCAACTCTCGATTCGTTAAAAGAGACAGAGGCATCAGGGGTCCCACTGGACACATCATGGACGTTTTGGATTGACAAGTAAGAATAGACAAGTCCGTCAGCATTCGGCTTTCGATTTTGACACAAGCTGAGATGTCGATTTTACACTGTTGCCGGTTTTTTTTAGTGTTTGAGGGAATGGGGTTTTTCTTCGTTTTAGGTGTTGGTTTTCTAGAGTTCTGTTTGAAATCTGCAGAAATCACTAATGACTTCATTTAGATGACCCAGCAACCTGCACAGCTGTCAACGTAGCGCCAAAGACCGGTTGTTGGATTCCTACTTCATTAAAAAATTGGCTCTTAAATTTTAAGGTGATTGACTGTCTTCATTACCAATGATCACATTTGTTAAAGTGACATTTCATTGCTGTTTATCAGTCAGTGTTGAATTCCTTAAGAAACCACTTCAGTACAAAAAGTACACATCAAAACCAGATGGACTGAACTCTAGTTAAATAAAAATCTTACTTGAAGAAACGAGTGACATCACTAGTAGCTCCGTTGCAATTTGGTGAGATATATCTTCAAGCATTTAATATTTGAAAAGGGATTTTTTGACAGTGATCTGGACCAAATTTGCAATGTAGTCCTGAGCATAACATGTGGTACAAAACTTGATTACATAACGTCCTGTGTAACTCAGGCGCTGATTCCTCAGTAAATACAATGTTAAATATTGTCATTTATTATTTATAGGAAATGTTACATGTTCAATACACAATTTAAGTTACCATTGTTTTCATTTTTTTTATGTCTTCAAATAATTAATCAATACATTTGAAACTGTTTCTTTTGCTAGAGAAAACGTATAATACAATGCGCTAGTACATACATATAGGATGTCCACCACGTGAACAGCCTGGGTGAAGTATTTAAAAAATGTCCTGAAAAAGTAAAAGAAACTTCAGAATTCGAAACCTACTTGGGATAAATACAAAACGTACCTTGATTGGCGTAGATGAAGTAGCATCCCACAAAACATTATTCCGCATTTCGACCGAGACCAAAGGTTGAGGTTGATACACGGAATGATAACTCTGGGCACGCTTTGTAGGTACCCCTCCCCCCAGCACTTCTAGTCATATAAAGTGAATACCTTTGATTTCTTTCAGTAACGAAACTATTTATTAAATAATATTATGCACATTTATTGTGTCCTTCATTTAGGGCCATTCCAGGAACTTCAGCCAAAGAATATGAAGCAAGTCTGCGTAAACTGTACACAGTTAATACTGTTCAGGTAAGGGCTGTGATTGGATGGCATGTCTTGTCACTGTTCAGGTAAGGGCTGCAGTTGGATGGCGCATCTTGTCACTGTTCAGGTAAGGACTGTGATTGGATGGTGCGTCTTGTCACTGTTCAGGTAGGAATTGTGATTGGTTCGTGCATCTTGTCACTGTTCAGGTAAGGACTGTGATTGGTTGGTGCATTTTGTCACTGACATTTTAGTGATATGTTACTGATGTGTTAGTGATATTATAGTTTCAAAAACTTACCCTTCCTTTCTGTCATCTCACTGTCATCAGGATTTCCTGAAGAATTAAAACTTTGAAAAATAAATTTCACAAATATAATACTGGCCAATTATGAGAGAAAACTGTGACATAAAGTGTGGAGATGGCGTAGTGTCTAATTCCATCTTTGTAGTGTGAGCAGGGAGATGTAGCGACAGAGTAACAAGAATCGAAAACACCATGGTGTTAGTTTGTCGGAATTACTCAATGTCTCAATATTACATTATTACATATAGCTTGATTGATGTAGATTCTTTGAGTGGTTATTTCATATCATTTTTCTTGCAATTTTTAGAAAACTTTGATGTGTAGATTTGCATCATGTAAGCCTTTTATAGACAAGATGTTTTTCTCTCGAAAAACTGTTCGATTTCTTAAAATTTACTATTTCAGTTTCTTAAGTAAAATGAGTTCACCACTTAACATAAACCGCACATCTATGAAAATATTAATAGAGATGATTGAGGGGAAATTGTAAAAAAATAAACTATAAATAACAAAAAGGCTGTACTCTCAATTGAAATTTTATATCGATGTTGTGCAGGCCTATGACTTACTGCTTCTGCTGTGCAGTAGTAACAGTCTGATTACCTCAAACAAACTGTGTAACTCTCTGTTGGTGATCTTGTCTCATGTTGCAGGCACTCTATAAAGCATTGTTCAGATAGAAAACATGAAATGAGGAAAAACTTAATTTAAGTCTGTTCCATAAAGCCTTCCCTAAAAGGATGCCAAACCCTGTTTTGGTCTATTAAGGGATATTAAAACAATTTTCCCATGGAGTCTTTGAAGGAAAATATTGCTCTGTAACTTGACAATCCTCAAAAATTTGGAGCAAAATTTGAAAATTCCTTACAAAGTCTGCTAAACGGAAAAGCGTGACCTGCACTTTAGGCAAGTTACACAACAACTTTAGGGAAAGACTATACCCAAGAAAAANCCATTCTTGTTGTTTTATTTACCGATTTATATTCTTCATTTCATGAAACAATAGTATCCTTGGGAGGATCTGGATCACCTTATTTAGTTTCAGATATATTTTCTACGTTATTGAAATAAAAGAAATATTAAAAAGTTAAGTCGGTATCGCAAAATAACAACTGGATTATTGTCTGTTTGCAAATTGTGCCCAACCCTTTTAAGCTAAACTTAATGTGTCAGGGAATGGGCTGTAGGTCTCTAGTTGTTGTTAAGGAACACCACCAGAGGGCAATGCATTATATCCCATGATTCATGGAATGGGCTGCAGGACCCCAAGCTATTATCGAGGAACACCAACAGAGGTGTTGATCAGCTTAGTAATACCAAGACTGGGAGAAGAAAACAAACATTATTTTTAATTTATAATTTTTCATATAATAACGGACATTTGTTAATGTTCATGCCTATTTTTGTGATTTTGAGAATTGTGTCATTAATTCATGCAGTCACATGTACCTGTGCATAATTTTCGAAGTAACTTAGCTACTATTGGGTACTTATGTTGTTTCCAGGGATTTTGGAGTGTCTACAATAACATTCCAGAGCCTGACAAGTTAAATATACGCTACAGTTATCATCTAATGAGACATGAACGTCGACCTGTATGGTAGGTGTACTGCTGATTGTTGAGTCAGTAAAATGTACTAAAGTGTAATGTCTTCTCATTGGTTCATGTGCCAGGTCTAACTGGTCATCTTCATTGATATCAGAAGAACAGAAGTAAAATGTAGAAGGAATTCTGGCTAGCTATACTTGTGAATAGTTTGTGAACTGGGCAGTAAGGGGAGTATGAATAAGTCTTTATAGTCTCTAGGGAATGCACGATCTCAGATTATGATAAAACACCCCTCATGTAAGTGAGAATAAAGAGGAGGCAGTGCGGCCTGGTTGATAAGTGCCCGCTTTCTTTACTCGAGGTCGTGGGTTCGAGTCCCACCAGGTCACACTGCTAAACCCTTGAGCCAGGTTTCTAGCTCCTCAGCTCGGTTTTAACAAAATATTAATAAAGCATTAAAATATTTCCAGGTGATCAGTGCAATGGGCCCACATGTGAGGCCTGCGCACGTCTGGTACACCGTGTATCAGACCGCCTGCAGTTATTTTTTTTTAAGTGAAAATAAAAAGGTCACTGCTTAATGTGGAAAATCACTTTAGAACAGATTTAAAAAGACTTCCAAGCATTGAATTTAACAATCTTACTCATTGAATTTAACAATCTTATACTCATTGAATTTAACAAGCTTACTCATTTTTCCAGGGAAGATGAAGTTAACTCAAAAGGTGGAAACTGGCGTCTGAAGTGTTACAAATGGGATACAGTACGTTAGAGTTCAGATTAATGATAACATTCAGATTAATGATTACATAATTATGTATTATAGTGCATCAGGTGCTGCTACATTCAAATTTCACTGCATTTTTTGTCAGCATGAATTTTACTTTGATAAGTGTTGGTATACACAACTCACGCCGTCCCATTGTGTTACCGTATTCGCCGTAATAACCGCCCAGGGCGCTTAGAAAAGTTCGGTTCAGGGGGGGCGCTTATTATAACCCAAGGCGGTTGAAACCTGGTCTCCGAAACGGGTGTAATCGGAAGCTAAGATTCATAAAATTTACGCTCTGTGACGTATATGTAATCTATGAAAGACTTTCAACAAAACTGTGGTGCATTGCTATCAAACTTTGCAGCTAAATCACGACCATTTTACAGAAAATTGTGCTGAAATTCCAGGGCGAAAACTCGCCGACTGACTGCCTCGAAATCGCCGTCTTCGATATGGCGATTTCAATGCTTGAATAAAAATGGTTTTGACTCAAGAAAATTACCTGAAATCCTCATTAAGTTTTATAAGTAGCATCTCTAAGATTTTTTAAGTTCCCGTGGAGTCTGGATTAACGGCAGGTTTAAGTACAAATCTGTGCATCTACATGTATTATCGGCAACACGGCGAGAAAAATGTCTGGACGAACAAACATGTTGTTGTCACGTGACGTTTGTTTTGAAGTTCGTCTGCGAATAAGCGAGCGCGTGCGTGTCACCAGAGTTCATTTGCCAAAGCAGAGACCGTCTTTTGGCAATCTAACTAGCTAGATGTGTCTAAAGAAATTTGCACAGGCAGTAGGCCTAAACCAGAGCGTGTTTCATTCAGCACTTGCCGGTCTCGTGCTAAAAACTTTCGACATTTGTGTCGGTAAGGCCCATATTAGTCGCCGTGTAGCTGGATGCGTACGTATAACTATCTGACAGTTATTTTTCGGTGTAAGGGTGTGTAAGCATTCACTGTCAGTTGTCACTTTATCGGATGTTCGGCTTAAAAACACCAATTATGGTTAATCAAACAATACATCTCAAAAATAACGCAAACATGTTTTATAGTATTAGAAATTGTCGGAAATTAGTGCCAATATTCATTTCTTATCGATGCTATGCTACCCGTTTCATGAATGTAAAATTCCCGACTAATGTCTTTGATGACAGGTTCATGTATGTAGCGCGCGCGCTTCCTGGCCACGTGCGTTTAACACCGAGTTATTTTTATTCATAAGACAGTCGATGTGTCTACCGAAAGGTCAGACCATAGAGTGGGACACGGTCGTCGCGAGAGAGTAGCAACGCTGTTGCGTT
>NMRA01000150.1:545793-623574 GCA_002633005.1 Phoronis australis
TGTTACTCATGTTGCTCTACACAACTCACCCCGTCACATTGTGTTACTCATGTTGCTCTACACAACTCACCCCGTCCTATTGTGTTACTCATGTTGCAATACACAACTCATGCTGTCCCATTGTGTTACTCATGCAGATTACACAACACAACACAAATTGATTCATATTAACAAAGGAACAGCAGGTACAGTGCACATTATTTCTCTTTTTTCAGTTGTAATTAACAGTTTGTGGTGTTCGAACAATTCATTTTTCAACGATGGATTTAGTGTTATTTGTACGCACTGTCTAAAGTGGATAGGAAAGAATGTTGCTTCATAGTTGTTGGTTTAGGAAATGAAAGCTATGTAGCGTCTAATGAGTTTGTGTGTTGACACTGGAGTACTATTTATATACTGTTAACTAAATGATGACATTTTCAGAAAAATGTATGGAAGGAGTTGCTTCTGGCCGCTATAGGAGAACAGTTCACCGACTGTATGGCTGAAGGTAGTGTATAATACTGTGTTGGTGGTATGAGTCAGTGCTATGTATGTTGTGCAATGTATATTATTGTTTGATGGTTGAGTCAGGGTCATGTATGATGTACCATCATGCTATGAACACTCCCACTAAATAAGATTGGTCCTAACCCCAGTGGTCAAGGTTTGGAAAATTGAACTAGACCGTATTTATCCACCTTGGCTGAGTCGCGCTCGGCTCACGATCAAAGGGATGCCGTCAAGCTGCTCTATTCATCGAGTCACGAGCGAGGATAATTGGCTTCGCTCACGCGGATATGATCAGCTGATTACAGTCTAGCTAGCAGACTGTACTTTTTATGGAGAGAGTTTTACATAGTTTTTACTGTAATATTTGAAAACAGGAGCGAAAACAAATATGAGTACAACTTTGAATTTTTCAAATCGGCCCAGGATAAGAGATTTTGCAACACAGCAACACTCACGATTAGTTTCATTCGGCGCGCACGAATACAAAAATATAGGACCCAAGTTATTTAGATTTTGGAACACATGCATTGCAATATTCAAAATACGTTTATTATGAATCTTACAAGCTGTAAAACGTTTTTTAATTTCATTGTGCTCATTCATTGTCATCCGTCAAATCGGCAATTCCCGAGATGTGATCTGCGGTGTGCGTGTATGTGTACAAAACACGTGATTGTTATGTTCCTGAAGTACGAAAATTAAGAAACTTTAGCATGCCGTTATTATTGACAGGGACACGATAAAACGAATTTGGATTTTGACTATAGTCTTGATACAGCGAGCTGGCTGACCACTGCGTCAGTGTCTCCGTTAGACCCAGAAATTTCACACAGCCCGGGTAGTTCACTTCGTCCCCAACATGTAGATCGAGCCTTGGACTATTAATACTCCACGGTAGAGCTAACGACCGTCGGCCTGTGCACACAAAATCTGTGAGTTAACCAGCACTCACCTTGCACGTTGCAGCCGTTTAAATGAAAAAACAATCTAGTAAACGCCATTTTCCTGCATAATCCTCCGCCTTTTGTAACAAAAAAGTTTATCGTCGATGACCCACACTCGCACGCTCCGGCACTCACTCTCATACGCAGACGTACTTCAAAACAAATGTCATGTGACAACAACATTTGTGTTCATCCAGTGATTTTTCTCATGTTGTGGGGTACGATGTAGCGCAGATTTGCACTTAATCGCAATTAATCTGGACTCCACATGAACTTTAAAAATTGTAGAACATAAGGAAGATTTCAGGTAATTTGTTGAGTCAAAACTATATTTTTATTCAAGAGTTCAAGTTTTCCTATTGACGATGGCGATTCAGCGACGCATCAGTCAGCAAGTTTTCGCCCTGTGATGAGCACAATTTTTTGAAAAATTATAGTAATTTAACAATGGAAGTTCATAGCAATGCACCACAGTTTTGTAGAAAGACTGTCATAGGCTAAAAATATGTCACAAAGCGTAAATTTTATGAATCCGAGCTTCCGATTTTACCCGTTTGGGAAACCGGCTTTCAACTGCCGTAGACTACATTAAGAATCCCCTCCCCGTGAAATGAATTTTTCTAAGCGTTTATTAGAGCCAATACAGTATACAGCTTTCCACCAAGATTAGATGATGCTACATTATTCTTTGTTGCATTAGTAACTGGTCTTGGCTAATTATCATTTTATGGCCTGGTCATCCATTCAGTCAAAAGTAGTTCTAGAGGTGGCTTATCAGCCAATTATTCACGCATGCTGACTCACAATAGAAGCCTGATAAGAGTGAAGGTGGATAAATGGGGTGTTCCTACAGTTTCTTGTGCTAGTGGATGTGTTCAGGACATGATGTATAATACTGTGTTGGTGGTATGAGTCAGTGTCATGTATGATGTACCATTAGTCCTTTATGCAGCGTACGTCCTAGGCGTCCAAATGGATGCCCAATGTATCATTTAGACGCCCACTGTCAATAGGAACCTTTCAAGTTTGGACACATACATTGTAATGAATATTAGGAAGCCTATGAAGGCTCACAGTGGGGGCTCTTTTTTCAAAGCAGGAAGAAATATACAATGTATAACAATGCAGAATTTGTTAAATGCACGACACTTTTCATTGTTCACTGTCTTTATTCCGTTGCGTTCATGCTTTCTGAACAAAACTCTACTCTCAACTGAACATAGATACAGTAACTGACCTAGCGACATAATTAAAAGACGCACGATATTTCGAAACATACTTGTTTCATTCTCAAGTGAAGATAAAATGAAGCAGTAATCATAGTAATGCCACCACAGTGAAAAGTGTTGTGCATTTAACAAATTCTGTATAACAGAAAACTTGCTCCCGAAGTACAGTCAATGTATAACAATGTATACAAAGTATATACAAGGTTGCTACACTCACACTTGGTTGATAGGATTTTAAAAGTCTTAGTCTACAGCTTTTTTAGTAAAAATGCTCACTACAGAAGACTGTTTTGTAAACTTAGATGTAAAAACCTTGATCTATGCATTTTTTTGTAAAAAAATCTGTGTTTGGAGGGATTGCTGGGGGTGGGGGGTTACGCGTCGGAATCATGGACACCCTGGAATATTAGGAACCCCGTTTTGGACACCCTATTTTCAAAATCCTGTATAAAGGCTTGTGTACCATGTATAACTGTGTTGGTGGTATGAGTCAGTGGCATGTATATTGTTGTACCATGTATGCTGCTGTAATCCCATCCTTGCACTGCTAAACAATATGGATGTAGTGAATAGGGCTTAGTAAGTCTTCCACATGGGGTGTTCCTCTATTAAAATTTCATTGTATTCTTTGGGGTTGTTAGGATCACTCTGTTAAGTGATGTTGTCCACATTGTTGCTCAGGCAGATTATACAATACAGGTTGGGACATATTAACAAAGGAACATCAGTTGAGTAGCCCCATTGTGTTGTGACACATATATATAGAGTGGTCTAAAATGAGAGCCATGTCTTCTCTAATCCCAAAACAAAAGACGCCAACAATACAAGTCCAGGCATTGTGGTAGTGCTGCCCAATGAAATCACAACTTTCAAGTAGAGTGTGATGCCAGACTTTTTATGGAAATCTTCATCACTTTCATCAAAATTGTAATTTCAAAATATATGTGGCCTTTTTCAGGTGATGAAGTGAGCGGTCTTAGTGTCAGTATTCGTGAGAGAGATGACATCATACAAGTATGGAATATCAACGCTAGTCAACAGCAGTCATCCACCATTGTTGACAAGATTAGGAAGTTGTTGCCAAAAGTACAGTTTGCTGCAATCTTTTATAAAGGTACTGGTGAATGTGCAGTAATGTACTCTTCCGATTGGTGAATGTGCAATAGTTAAGTCTTCTGATTGGTGGATATACATTAATCAACTTTTCTGATTGGTGGATGTGTAGTAATGTGCTCTTCCGATTGGTGAATGTGTAATTATAGTGAAGTGTTCTCATTCAATGTGTTGTAATCAACTCTTTTGATTGGTAAATGTCGAGTTTTCAACATTTTTTGTTTGATGAATCTACAGTGTTTAAACCTCACTCTATATCTTTATACCCCAGTTTATATTCCATAATCATTTTACATTTGATTTTTAAACCATTCTCTTGTGAATCGAGAGATACCCGAGATTTATGCTGGCAACCATTTTAGTGCATAGTGAATAAAGCTAGTGCATATTGAATAACGCTAGTGCATATTGAATAACGCTAGTGAAGTCCTGTTGATACAGTGGATATTGCCTCTTCTCCACTTCTCCTCAACTTATTTTTATGCATTGTTCTAGCATTTCAGACACATTCAGCGTTTGAAGGATCACAGAGGCGACCGTGACGTTTGACTGTTCTAGGCAGGTGCCCGGTGTTATTTGACTAACCTGGAAAGTCTCACATGTTAAATGTGGAATGATTCGCCATTAAATTATGGAGTGGCGGGCAAAGTTGTTAGACTTCACTGCCGCAAGCTTAATTTGTATGTTTGAATTTTAAAGAAAGTTTCCTGTCTGAATTATCCAAAAGTTTGCCTGTATGTCGTTACCTATGATATGCTGATGTAGGTGTGATTACCTTGCCACACTGTTGTTATATATTTATTGATATGTGAATGAACAATGTGCCAGGGCAGTTGCCCAGAGCATCTTGGGAAATATGATAATGCTGTGATATGTGCAGGCTTCTTAATGTCATAATCAGGTGTCTAAACTTGGGAAGTTGTCAGAATTTTGTTGAATCATGAAACGTTTTCAAACTGAGATATTTTGACCTCAGGAAGGGTTCTCAAAATGAGACATGGGTCTCAGTTGGTGGTATAATTACTGGAACATGTGAGTCTATGACATGAGTCTTTGCAGTACAATTACAAAAATTGTATCTAGACTGAATATGAATATTAATCAGCACAAATATCAATATCAGTATCAATATCAAGCTGCCCAAAAGTAAATATTCTACTCAGACCTCTTGCCACAATTTTGCAACTTTTGTGTTTTCATTTTTTGTACCTTACATTTTGAAAAACTGCAAACTAGCCATGAGAATGACTTTCTCAAGACTTATCTGGCAGTCATAGTTCATGAAATATTTTATACAATTCATATTAAACTAGTAAAACTTAGGTATTAATTCCGACAATTACTTTGTTAGGCTTCCTGTTGAATGGAGGAATACTTAATGGCACTGCTGCTGTTTTCTTGAGGGGTCTTACCTTCAGGCAAGACAAAGATCTTGTGAGAAAACACTCTGAAACACTTGAATTGGCATAGCTATTTGTAGTCTATTTAGATTCTGTTGACCTATTGCATTGTGGGTAATACGATCACTAGTGGAGGAAGGATGTTGCGTGGGGTGACCAGAATGCCTTACGAACAAACATTTGTGAAAGTCCTAAAACTTTGTCATCACCGTTTTTAATTTTTTACTCTTTTGCTCATCATCTGTTGGTGCAGGCTTGATCCCCTACATCTGCCCTTGATTTTTTTTCCATTGAACAGTTCATTTATCTTTTTTCTCTTCAAAGAACACAAACAGTAGTATGTCTAAAATAACAGCTAAAAGTTCTGACTTTATCATTACTGTCATTTTCAGTGTGTGGACTAATGCCAAACCATTCTTGATTTACTGTGAATGATGACAGTACATTTTTGTTGGACAGATGTCCTCTAGGTGTCACTAGTGGATGAGGGTAACTCAAGTCAGCAGGAGTGTTACTTTTGTGTATATAGAGTTGTCGTGATTCATAACCCATTATAAGGTTAAGAGAATCATTTAGAGAATTTGGAGGAGCCTTAAGGTCATTGCATGCTCAAATTGGTTTGTTTGTCATTATGATATATTTGTTTATTTCTTCAAACTGAACCAGTATGTGCAAGAAACCGCAACATGTAGTGTTCAACTTGATTAATTTACTTTGGATGATGTCATAACATGAATGCAATCCTGTAGAGCTCAATGAAAAGTACTGGGAGGACTAAACTAATCATGTTTTGCAATTTGCATTGTTATCTTTGAGCAACGTTCTTATGAAATTCATTAGATTGAAATGTTTCTGCGAATCATATTCAACAATCAGTTTTGTGTATTTCCAAGTTATTGCTCAGCACAGTCACGTGTTCATTTTGAAACATCTGACCAAAAGGGGACATGGGAGGCAAAATTCATGCTTTTGGTGTGTTTAAACACAATGAATTATAATGTAAATTCTTGAGGTTCTTGAACTCATTTTCATTTTAAGAGTGCCATGACTACTCTCTAAGTGGTAGTATCCTGTCAACTGAGTTTCTATTAAATTGTTTCACATAGAACTCAAGTAGTATGCTGTCAGTAATGTTGTTAAGAAAGTAACTACAGCCAAGAGTGCATAGCTGTACAAGTGAACAACGTTGAGGGTGTGTGAATATCATAACTACAAAGAGTGCTGATAGGTAGACAATGTTAATCAAAGGTCAATAAGCAGGCAGTATCAGGGTTGAATTAGTGTAATTGTCTGTAATTCCTTTAGATTAAGTTGTGGTCCACTTTCAAAATTGTTTGACAGTGCTCTACACTTTTATGTTACCCGAGTTTATTGTTAAATGCCAGACAAATTTTAAGTTTGTTGACAGCAGTATCTTGTTTATTATTGGAACATATAGTTACTCTTCAAAAAATTCTACTTCAGTGTGGAAGGATGTCTGTAATGTTAGATGAAGGGACTGTTGTATTATTTTGTGATGAGTCATGTTCATAGGTGACTGTATCATTGTGTTGTATGTATACTATGTAGACTTTGTTTTCAACTTCTCAAAGGGAGCTTTTAAGCAGTCACCTTCTCATCAATCCAAAAGTTCACAGGCGATAGTTATGAGCTGCTTATCTAGTTTGTCTCAATGTTTCTACTCATTGTTTGACAATAACTTGTTGTCAGTTAGCATGTTAGCTTCATCAAACCTGGACTGAAAGTCCTGAAGAAGCAATGTTGTTTAGGTGTTAGACTTCGCTCTTTTAGTTTGTTTGCTCTATTATTTTGCAGTTTTCCATGTCTTCTTGCTTTATTGATTTTGGCATACGGCATGCCGTTTAATTTCTGACTGTAATTCCGTGAATATTATCACATGCTATGCACACTGACCAGACAAACTTCAATATCTTTGTCAAGTCATGCATGTGTGCATAGCACATTATCGTACAACCAGTTGTTATGCAGATAATAGTCAAAGGGGTTATGCATTTTGAGAACCAGTTTTCTTCCCTGAATAACAGGAATCAAACTGGTTCTCAAAGTCCAGTCTCCCAATGACTATTGCTATTTTGTACACTTCCAGCCAAGAATAGTGACCAATGCAGTTCAGCTAGAATCACCAACAGACTCACCTCAATCACTGTGTGCCTTTTTTAAAAAAAAGTGCACAATCTATAGGATTTAATCTATTAAGAGGTTTACAATCTGTCACTCAAAATAAAGGTAAGGAAGTCTTGAAAAAGTGAGATGCACACAAGGTGATTATTCTCAGCAGGTGGTCGCGACTGACGTGTGCAACTGACTGGATGTCAACGATAATGTTGCAGTGTGACACATGATCAACCATGAAGATGAAATTGTTTAACACCAGTCCTAGGCCATATGTGTATAGACTAAGCCAGTCCTAGGCCATGTGCGTACACATGTGTGCTGTGAAAATTTTCATTAGTGAAATGCATTCGTTGCTGAGTTTTTGACCCGTGCTTGGCGCTGGCATGAAATATATCCCAGGTTAGGTGTATATGGTCCATCATAACAACCGGTTGTGCAGTTGTGCGTCTTTCTTTATAAAAGTTTGCCAGGTTAATGTTAGAACTTCAATCTGCAGATTGTATAATGATAAGAGTATGTCTTTATGCTTCCTTGTTTGAATCCTGTTATAATCGTATTTAATTCCATGACCCACAGACGTCACTGCTGTTGTAGATGCAGCAGGGTTTATGTACCTTGTGCAAAGGTTCAGGCAACTGTTTCAAATGATCAAACAAAAATGTTACTTGTTTTTTGTCTGCCATGAAAATCATTCAAAACACTCATAAAACCTCAAAATACATTCATTACAAACAATCACAAAATCCAATTACATAGTTTTAAAACTTGTAATAACCATCTACATATTTCAGGTTTTAATAATTCAGAACATATTTGTCTTAACCTTGTGAGTAATATACCACATGGATAATTTTCTGATGAGCAAAACAAAATGTACACAATGTTTGAATAGTTAAAATGAAAATGAACTGCCAATATTTACATTTATGATACATTTGAATAGATTCAGTGAAGACCAACGATAAGTAAACCTCATTCAGACGAGCTCTAGTCCCAACAAATGCTGTCCACCCAAACACAGCAGGTAAAAAGGTGAAAGTTGATTCAGTTAGCTGTGTCAACCTAACTGCAAGCTTTGTAACACAATTGTAATACAATGAATGTATGCCTGGAGAGGGATTCATGCTCTTTATTGGAGAATGTTTGCAAAATAGTTGGTTCTATTCCAAATAAATGTAGAGTAATAACCCAGTTATTTTCTACAGTTCACTCTCATATTTGAATACTGTAAGTCAGTCAGTCTGGATACAGCCAGCTGGATTGACTTGTAATACACACCCACTTTATTCTACACTAGTTATGAGAGTGACAAGACAGCATCTTTGAACAGCAAATCATCGTTACCACATACTCTATTTAGGATATTAACAGTGATATAGCAATCAAACTTACAAGGCATGACTTTACCTACATCTAAGTCTGCCCGTTTTACAAGGAAATGTCAAAATAACATGAAGATTTTTAAGATCACAAGGTGTTTATTATGATGAGTTTTGACTTGACTGTACTGATCAATTATTTTTATTTTAACACCACAATGTGATCTAGATGTCCAAGCGTAAATTATACACTAAACAACAACGTAAATATGACTGAGAGGACATTCCACACACACTGCTAATGAATGGACTACAGACACCCCACACACACACACACACACACACTAATGAATGGACTACTTATACATAGTGATAATTAAGTGATCAAGTTGACACCAAAGACATGTGACAATGGTAGATACACATTTGCCTAACTGTGCAAGTGAAGCACAGAGTAGAGAGAAAGTTGGTTGATTAACTCAACAATCTTTGTTCACTGTAGCTGCTCATGTCTCAAGATTATTATGAAATCTTCAGGTTTTGAGAAGTTGTTTGTGTCCGACCTTCTTTGGCACCAAGGCCTGAAACATGAAGAGTGCAAAAAGACAGAAAATGATACTGACCAGTCTCATGTCCGTCTNTACATATTTCAGGTTTTAATAATTCAGAACATATTTGTCTTAACCTTGTGAGTAATATACCACATGTATAATTTTCTGATGAGCAAAACAAAATGTACACAATGTTTGAATAGTTAAAATGAAAATGAACTGCCAATATTTACATTTATGATACATTTGAATAGATTCAGTAAAGACCAACGATAAGTAAACCTCATTCAGACGAGCTCTAGTCCCAACAAATGCTGTCCACCCAAACACAGCAGGTAAAAAGGTGAAAGTTGATTCAGTTAGCTGTGTCAACCTAACTGCAAGCTTTGTAACACAATTGTAATACAATGAATGTATGCCTGGAGAGGGGTTCATGCTCTTTATTGGAGAATGTTTGCAAAATAGTTGGTTCTATTCCAAATAAATGTAGAGTAATAACCCAGTTATTTTCTACAGTTCACTCTCATATTTGAATACTGTAAGTCAGTCAGTCTGGATACAGCCAGCTGGATTGACTTGTAATACACACCCACTTTATTCTACACTAGTTATGAGAGTGACGAGACAGCATCTTTGAACAGCAAATCATCGTTACCACATACTCTATTTAGGATATTAACAGTGATATAACAATCAAACTTACAGGGCATGACTTTACCTACATCTAAGTCTGCCCCTGTTACAAGGAAATGTCAAAATAACATGAAGATTTTTAAGATCACAAGGTGTTTATTATGATGAGTTTTGACTTGACTGTACTGATCAATTATTTTTTTTAACACCACAATGTGATCAAGATGAGCTTTTCCAAGCGTAAATTATACACTAAACAACTGAGTGGACATTCCACACACACACTAATGAATGGACTACAGACACTCCACACGCATCACACACACACACACACTAATGAATGGACTACTTATACATAGTGATAATTAAGTGATCAAGTTGACACCAAAGACATGTGACATTGGTAGATACACATTTAACTTAACTGTGCAAGTGATGCACAGAGTAGAAAGAAAGTTGGTTGATTAACTCAACAATCTTTGTTCACTGTAGCTGCTCATGTCTCAAGATTATTATGAAATCTTCAGGTTTTGAGAAGTTGTTTGTGTCCGACCTTCTTTGGCACCAAGGCTTGAAACATGAAGAGTGCAAAAAAGACTGGAAATGATACTGACCAGTCTCATGTCTGTCTCCACAATAAGACTGGGTAGAAATGATACTGACCAGTCTCATGTCTGTCTCCACAATAAGTTGATTTCATATTTGTCCGTCTAATGACCTAGGTCATGTTTATAATATCTAGTGCTACTCAAAAGTTCCAGTAGTTTGGATATTGTGAGCAAATGAATTCATTGTGTCAAGTCAAGCGGTAGTGTGTAATGCTTACTGTCTTGGATGTTTAACCAGGTAGGTTTGACGTATTCAGTGATTTTGCAATGTTTGACGTATTCAGTGATTTTGCAATGTTTGACGTATTCAGTGATTTTGCAATGTTTAACTTACAGGTGTAAATAATGAGCATCAGATTTTATTTCAAGATATGCTCGACTGAAGCTACAACATATCTTCACTTCTAGGAAGCTTTGAGAATCATGCCATGTTGGTCGTGTTGGCCGCCTTTTGATAATTCAAGGAGAGTCAATGTTGTGTTGAATATGACGACCACTGTGAGAAACGGCAAGGCAGCACAGAACGTTGATAAAGCACGCACAATCCCAGAAGACCGCAAAAACATTCACATTTGCAACATTTTAGTGATGTCTAAATGTTAGTGTTCAGAGGATTTCTGAAAAATTTGTTTCATAATTCCTCAGTCCTGACCCAATCCTTATTTTTTAACAATATTGCTCACGATGAATCATGGATATATGACTATGACCCCCCGTGTCTATGCAACAGTCGTTACTATGGAGAGAAATCACGTAACTTCACCGGGACCAAAGACAGCACACAAGTTTCAAACAATGGTGATTTTTGACTTGCAGGGGCATTGTTCCCGAGGACAAATTATTAACGAAGCTTTACCGCCAACTAAGTTTTAATAGCACTTAGGGAGAGCACTTGCCACAAACGACCAGAACAACAGGAAAACATTGACTAAACACTACACCATCACAGTCCATCTGTCAACACACTGCATGTTGGCCATGACACGGGATCTAATCTCTTCACTCAAAATTATTTTTTACATTTTTCATTCTCCTTCAATAGCAACTCGAGTGTTCGAATATGTTGTGAACAAGTCACTATGTAGTCTGGTTCTGGAATTCATGACCGCTAGACTTGAGCTGCAAACTTGTCAGTAAAAACTGAAATTTGGAGTAGAGACTGGAACTTATTACTTCAATGGTGGGGTCATCAAGTGCAAAGTAGGTTTACGTTGTCATCCACGTAAATTGGAGCACAATATATTGGACACTTATCTCAAGTTCATACTTAGTAGAATAAAAAATGACAAAACAATTTACAGTTTGCTTGTGAGTAAAAGGTTTGGAGCCGGAAGTTGTTGAATTCTAGGAACACTATGGTCATTCCCACATCCATCTCATTCACAAGATCTAAACCTCTGTGATATTTCTATGGCAACAACTAATACTCAGATTCTAAGGTGTATCGCTTTGAGTTAATACAGTTGCTGAGGAAGAACACATGCAAGGCATGCTGGGATCATTGAGGACAGCGACGGAAACCAACAAGTCAAAATTTCATTCGTCTATACTCAAATAACTTGAGCTTTGGATATCACCTAGTATTGTCCTAGACCGTCTTCCTAAGTTAAACTGATAACAATTAGACATAACCGCTAAGATGCTGCTAACGGCAGATCATAGTTTCCCTTGCTGCTTCATACTGCTGATGTAATTTATAAGAGATTGATTCACTTCCAAGTCACTAAATGACACATTAGCATTGGCACATCCAACCAGAGGGCAGCTGAAAAAAATAAAGTTTACATCAGAAAAGGTGAGAATTTGAGGTGTTTGTGTACACAAACAACCAACTCGTGGACGATTTTAAAGAAAATTTCAGGATGTTGGAGTGAATGAAGTAGGCTTTTGAAGATGATGTCAAACAACAGAACGTGAAGAAGATTATAAGAATTCAAAGGAACTGTTGAACTTGGTGGATGTTTGAACTCTAACATCTTCTAACTAAATATAACTATTATGACTAAACTTGTTACTCTAAGGCAACGTTTCTTGTTATTAATTGCGTTACTACAGTGACCACTTAATATAATAATAATAATAAGTTAACATACGGTGCCTTCTTGTTTCGCCTCAACTTGTCCTCGATGTACTGTTTGACGCCATTGAAGTCATAGCTGTGTCCACACACCTTATTCTTGACGGGCTGCACCATCGTCATGCCCGTGAAAGGACAGCGGACACGCACCTCCTCCTCAACAACCATCACCTCATCATCAACGGACTCCTGTGGAACACGATATAACATGAAAGAAAATGATACAAGACACAATTACTCAAACTATTATTACGTTCTCCAAAATATTGAAAAAAAGAACTGTCAATATACTTTGGATTCCCTGGTACGTGATGTAGATCAGACAAGTATGTCTTGTATAGAATTATAGTATAAAGTTCACATTCAGACAAGGGTAACTATCAAAACTGATCTTATTTCATTCTTCTAGACAGTGTTTCTAGCCTTACTGGAAATGACGATGGTTTCCCAAAATATTGAAGTTCAAAACTGATACAGCATTCATTACGCAGGTGTTGCTACTTTTTAAAGTACATTTCCCCCCGTTTAGCTCGCTAAAAACAGATGTCAAATCAGACCCTCTAATCTTACTAAACTGGTCTCAAAAATTTCTTTAACACAATAGAGCTTCTTTAGGCTAAGAAAAACTTTTCAAAATCATCAATTTTACAAGGGTTAGCTGGACCTAAAATTAGAAAATAAACCAGTCTTGTGCCACAACAATGACTATTTCTTGCGAGTGCATCACAGATCAGCTGTTACATTTAGTTATCTCAATATGGTGATTATAGTGGCAGCTAAAATGGTAAAGGCAGCTTTAATAAACATCCATTATCTGCCATGTTGTGTCATGTGTTGATGTGATTATACTCAGACACAATCTATGAAATTGTGAACATATATCAGTGTCTTATATTGGTGAGGTTATACTCTCTAACACAATTTGTGAATCTACATCATTCTATTCAATTGTAAAGAATTTTGTATAGACAAAGAATTTCTTCAACACAATAAAGAATCCCGAAAAATGTGGTCACATGACCAGGTTCAAATCCAGCCAATCAGAAAGAAGATGGTTGCACAATGACAACACATATTAAGACACAACACTGGTTGGCATAATCACCTGAGGAACTTTATACATTAAAGATGAGGGGGCAGATGGACCTCTGTGTGAAGGAGAGCACTCTTCAATAATGACATCATCATCACTGAAATTGAAATGCTGCTGATTATAGTTCCATGAAGAAGATAACAAGATTAAATAAATAACTAATAATTAAAATGTTAGCTTTTACATTCCATAACTTTATTGCGGCCCACCAATTTGAGCAAGAGTAATAGCAGGAACTTCACATGTGGCCACAGTGCATGGCAAATGATACATTTCTAGGGGCTACTAGGAGGTGCTGCGTTAGTCGAATCTGCCTGAAAATGAAATGGTGCTGGCACATTGTCATCATACACCTATGAATTAAGTTTCATTGAAATATGTCAATCAATTCTCAATAAATCACACTGAAATATGTCAATCAATTCTCAATAAGTCACATGGAAACTCTTCCCCAAGTAACACTTGTCGAAAACACTGAGAAGTACTCTTCCCCCAAACAAAACTTGAGAAGCTCCTTTTCACAAAGCTGCAGTGGACAAATCCTTCCCGAAAATAAAGGGTTCAGCGCATTGGCATCACATATATCTGTGTCAAGTTTTGTAGTCATCTGCCAATTGGTTTTCTTTAGATGTCATTCGGACCTGCTCTTCTCTCAGACAACACTGTCTTGAAAACTCCTTGTTGAGAGCAAAATGGCCACTAGGAGGTGCTGCAGTAGTTGAATTCACAAGAAAAAATTAATTGTTCTGACACATTGCTCTGAGTGAAGTTTCAGTGAAATGCAGCAATAAGATCTCTAGATATCATCTGCATACACGCTTCCCGAGAACGGCCACTAGGGGGCTTTGCACTAGTCAAATAGACCTGAAAATCAAACAGCACTGGCACAATGTCAACATATACGTCTGTGTCAAGTTTCATTGAAATCTGTCTATCGGTTCTCAAGATATCTGGAAACCCTTTTACCCCAAACAACACTTGAAAAGTTGCTTGTAGAGAAAAAAAGTGGCCACTAGGAAGTGCTGCAGAGGCTGAATCTGCTCTCAAAATTTTACCGTGTTAGCACATTGACATCACATACCTCTGTCTTGTTAGGTTTTGTTGAAATCTGTCAATATCTAGATATCATCCGGAAGCGACCTTCCCAAAAAAATACTGAAAATGCCACGGCCCCTAGACCACAGGGGGCAGGGCAGATTGAAAAGTGTTACAAACTACTCCAATGATGCCTTACACCTTTGTGCCAAAGTTCATCACAATCCAACCGATGTTTCTGGTATATTGTTGGACACCTGGACAACTTAACAACCAGGTACTTGGACAAAGTGATGACAATATGCAGGCACAGGGATGCATAAAAAACAATTTACTTAGCTACTGTATGTAGTAAATGTCTATCAGCCACTAATGAATTAATATTTCTGGGGGCATGTTTTTCTGAAAGTCTATTAACTGCAGTCAGAAATTGATTATTTTGTCTTTTGCGTTTCTCATGATGTTTTGTCTTATGTTTATTTGAGCAATGTATGGAGTTCTGTCACTGACTTCGAATAGTAGACAGATTTTCTGACATTCAGCCTCAGCTTGATTTTCGTGACACTGAGTTGCAGCCAAAATGAAGTCAGTAAAGTTCAAGAAACAGGCTCCTGATAACAGATGGTCCGACTTTGAAATTACCTCGTTTATGGAAACGTCAACATCACCACTCTGTGTGCAATACAACATGTCTTTACATTACAGTCTTCATTAGGAACAAGATGGATAATGGAGGATGTGTGTCTTACCTTGAAGTGGAGACACTTGGTGGTTGGCTACTTGATTTGGGAGCAATGTTCCTGAACTGTGAAGTAGGCATGAATGATGGAATGAGACTGGTTGATCCAGCATTCAGCACAGGTAGGCCATGAAGCCTAGATGGTTGGTCTTCAGGAGAGTTCAATATCTGAAGCAGGCTGGCATTGCTAGCATTAGTCAGGTTAGTCATGGTCCGTGTGGATGTTTGATTGGCTAGTGGAAATAGTGAAGTAAGCTCCTGGGCTTCGTTGACTGGTGCTGCCACCTGTTGTAGAGCTCTCAAGTTCTGCTGCTGGGACTGAGGTTGAAGAATCTCTTTTTGAAGTTGATTTTGTAATAATGTAATAGTCTGACTTACATCAGAGGCTGAGCTCGAGGGTAGTGAAAGAACGCGCCCAATGACTTGTGGCGACCAGTTACTAGGCAACCTCAACTGCTGCTGGCCTAACTGCTGCTGTTGCTGCTGTCTTCTTTGTTGTTGTTGCTGTTGTTGTTGTTGCTGCTGCCGTTGTTGCTGCATCTGTCGTCGCTGAAGCTGCTGCTGCTGTTGAAGCTGCTGCTGTTGTCCTTGTCGCTGTTGTTGATAAACTCTCTGCAGCATCGCATGGTCGCGTGCATTGTGTACACCTGCTTGTCCTTGTGACAAGTTCACTGTGCTTGGCCTGTTGCCATAACTACGCATTGAGAACTGTTGCTGTCCTCCATTAGATGGTTGCACCTGGCTGGCAACAGTGGCTGAATATTGGTGCTGTCTCTGTACCTGCTGTGTTCTCTGTTGCGCGGGGTGCACTCTAAAGTGTTGCTGTAAGTCATGTCCCCCTTGGTGTGTAACTGAATGTCCGTCTCCAGCCCCATGTTGAGATGCTCCACCCAAGGTTTGTGCCAGGGTAGAGCCAAGAGACCCTGAGGGATAGTTGAAGAGCTGCTGTGAGAGAACATCATGAGACAGCGCAGGTTGAATAGGGCGACACTGAGTAGTTGCACGCTGCTCCACTTGTCTGTGTGAAGAGGTTGCTTGGCGAGGATTGCATGCTGTCATTTGTGATGGAGTTTGATGACGCTGCTGAGACAACTGTGCTGGTTGATTCTGATTGGACACTTGTACTTGTGTCCAATAACCATGGACAGGCCGGCCCTGATTGGAACTGCCTATTATAGATGACAATGAGTGTTGACTAATGGGAACAAGAGGAGGTGGTCCAGAAACAGCACCAGAGGTCAGCTGGGTCACATATTGACTGGAAGATGTCTCTGCTGGCCGTCGCCGACCGGTTAAATTGATCACAGGCACATTTCTTGGATCAAACGGAAGAACCTTATGTCCAAAGGAGGTGAGTAAGTTTAGATTAGCTTGGCTAAGTGGCGACACGAGCTTGAACAACAGAACAACGGGTCGAGTGAGCTGAGTGGCTGCAACATACAACATGATTGATTGTAAAGAGTTGAATTTCCACTTTTTCAGGACACAAGCAGAAGAAAGTTTATCTTTCAAACAGCAAATAGTTTTAAATTATCTGCACTGAAAACATTATTTTAGTTTATTGTTACCTATTTTTTTCTGTGATCAAAGATTTAGAATATGTGTGATTTTGTGGTTTATGATTAGAATATCAAAAACACTTAACGAAATGTAACCATTACTTTAGAACCATACATACTGTGTCAGCATAGATTGAAAACTCTCGATGCATCATGCCATGACAGAAACATTTATCAACAGCTTTGCATCACCATCAGATTTAAATAGGGTCAATGGTAAAAACAGCAACTACAGTTATTCAAGCAAGATTTTCATACAAAACAATAGCAATGCCGAGCACTGAAATATCGCCCACGATGAAACCCCAAACAATGTGCTTCTATGGGTGTGTTTAGTATCATAAAAATGGCCATTAGATGACGCATAAATACACCAAACACATCTGAATTGAGAGGGTAGCGTCTCTGTAAAACACAACTATTTGGAAAATTTCATGGAAATAAGCCAAGGAACTCCTATGATATAAGGCAAACGTAAAAACAATTGACACTAGGGGGCGTAGCTATATCGACACCAGGAAGCATAAATATATTGACCCTAGGGGGCATAGCTATATTGACACTAAGGGGCATAGCTACATTGATAATAGAGGGCATAGCTATATTCCGAGGCAGACAGGGAGGTGGATGGCATATAGGGAGGTGATATGGCAGATAGGGAGGTGATATGGTAGATAGGGAGGGGGGTGGCAGATAGGGAGGTGGACGCCAGAAAATGGATGCAAAACTAAAAACAATGGCAACCAAGGGGCCCAGAAAACATCAAATCTGTCTGAAAATGGAAAGTCGTTTTCATCTCAATAGAAACCTAGGCATTTGCTGAATTTCATGAAAAACAATATTGACAATAAGTAGTCAAGGAGTAAGAAAACTAGCTGTCACCATGTTATGAGTGACATTAGTCACAAGCCGACAGGGATGAAACTATGAAGACCACCAAGCATTATTTATTGACACTAAATTAGAGGACTGTAAATCATGAGTAGTGTCCCCACTACCATACCACAATCAAATGACTTTCCCTTAGTTGTCAAATTTACTTATTTCCAGGCTTGTATGTAGAGAATATACAACCCAGGAGTATCACAATTGAATTGCTGCAAATTTAAGTCGCACATTTCTGTGAATGATGATTTAGAGTAATTCCATTGGCTTCAGTCACAGGCATATCCATTGTTTTTGATGTCAAAATATCTCAAATGACTCAATTTTTAAAATTATATTTATTGAGGTAGTAATATATATAGTCATCTTAAGTAAAAAACACTTAATCTTCCAAATGGTCAATTTAAAACCAGGTGACAGACGTACCATCTGCAGCGGTCAACAGAATTTAGAGTTACTAATATCTGTTTAAGTAAGAATAAAAAAAATAGAATGTTCGACTTAGATATTATATTTCATCAATGGAAGCCTAGCAACACAAAAGAATGGTGTCTAACATAAAATAATGTCCTAATCACTAGAAACACTAGAATGCATTGCTCCATAGTTTCAGAATCAGTAAAAATAGAAAAATGTTCACTTACTAATATTGAAGTCTCTTGCAAGAAGGCTACCTGAAGGTACTGTTAAGTGAATGTTAAGATTTGTGTCTTTTAGAACAACAAACATGATATCATCATTCTTCAAGTAGATCCTCATTACATGGTAAGTGGCTGTAAGGTATAAATACAATATTGATAATGAAGAGTCTTCATAGTATAAATACAATATTGATAATGAAGAGTCTTCAAAGTATAAAGACAATATTGATAATGAAGAGTCTTCAAAGTATAAAGACAATATTGATAATGAAGAGTCTTCTAAAGTATAAATACAATATTGATAATGAAGAGTCTTCAAAGTATAAATACAATATTGATAATGAAGAGTCTTCAAAGTATAAAGACAATATTGATAATGAAGAGTCTTCAAAGTATAAAGACAATATTGATAATGAAGAGTCTTCATAGTATAAAGACAATATTGATAATGAAGAGTCTTCATAGTATAAAGACAATATTGATAATGAAGAGTCTTCATAGTATAAAGACAATATTGATAATCAAGCGTCTTCAAATAGATAATCCTAATGTGGTCAGCAAGTTACGAAGACAAATGAGTTAAATAAATTTCAACTTTGGAATTATTTTTAACTAGAAGCAGTATTATAGAGGGACCAACATTATAACCAACATATTTCATAGTGATAAACATTGGCATAATGCAGTCAATCATCATCCCTAATTTTGAGAAAGATACAGTGTTGCTTACCATACATAGCTTTTAGATACATAGAGTCACTCACCGTCTCTAGCCTTGAGATACATATAGTCACTCACCGTCTCTAGCCTTGAGATACATATAGTCACTCACCGTCTCTAGCCTTGAGATACATATAGTCACTCACCGTCTCTAGCCTTGAGATACATATAGTCACTCACCATCTCTAACCTTGAGATACATATTCACTCACCGTCTCTAGCCTTGAAATACATATAGCCACTCACCGTCTCTAGCCTAGAGATACATATAGTCACTCACCGTCTCTAGCCTAGAGATACATAGTCACTCACCGTCTCTAGCCTTGAGATAGATATTCACTCACCATCTCTAGCCTTGAGATACATATAGTCACTCACCATCTCTAACCTTGAGATACATATTCACTCACCATCTCTAGCCTTGAAATACATATAGTCACTCACCGTCTCTAGCCTTGAGACAGATATTCACTCACCATCTCTAGCCTAGAGATAATCATATAGTCACTCACCATCCCTAACCTTGAGATACATATTATTCACTCACCATCTCTAGCCTTGAGATAAATGTAGAGTCCATGAGGGAGCACTAGTACTTTTTTCATTGATGTATAGTTCTTCAGCATCTGACACTCATTGTTTTCAAAGTCAATGTTCATGCTGTTGATGATGAACTTCATCTCCGCCTGCTTGGAGTCCACATCCAGACACGCCTTGAAGTCTACGTTGGAATAATAGCTCTTGTACATCCTGCAGCCAGTATCTGGCCTAGACGGAGGCTTACTAAGACTGCATGACACAAGAATGACATCACTTGGAGAGCTCGGCGACGCAACTGATGAACATGCACTTGAAGATGTAGTGACAGCCGATGAACTAGATGGTCTGCTGGCATCAGCAGTACTCAACAAGGCGTTGGGTGTGCCCAGTGGCATAACTGACATGGTCACTTGACTGATTGTATTTCCTGATATGTTGGTAGAAGCTGGTAACAGGGATTGGACAGCTGATGAGCTGGTTGGTGGATTGTAGTTATGGAAAACAAAAGTTGACGTGTTGGCAGACATAACAGGCTGGGGAATTGGAACATGTAATGCTGAAGAAGAAGCTGTTGTTTCTGATGCATTTCTGCTGCACGCATTGACTGTAGGTGCAGTTGGCTGGTTAGATAGTGTGGTTGAGGTAGTAGGCACACTTATGGGATGTTCTGAGCTGCTGGTCACTGGAGTCATCAGTGGCATTACTGCAACTGGACACTGGTCAGATCTTGGCACCCGAGTTGACATCACTGGAGCTTGAGTGCAGCTGGTCATCTCCAGTAGACTGGTCATGGTCGGCATACTCAGTAAGCAGTTACTACTAGCAGATACACTCACGCCACTAGAGCCTGGACAAGATACACTCACTGAAATGGTGTCTGGTGTGGAGACACTCACGGCACTAGAGGCTGGACAAGAGACACTCTCGGCACTGGTGTCTGGTGCAGAGACCCTCACAGCAGTGGTATCTGATGTGGAGACACTCACAGCACTGGCGCCTGGACAAGAGACACTATCCACACTGGTGTCTAGTGTAGAGACACTTACAGCACTGGTATCTGATGTGGAGACACTTACGGCACCAGTGTCTGGTGTAGAAACACTCACGGTGCTGATTTCTGGTCCCGAGACATGCATGACATTGGTGTCTGATACGTAGACACTCACAGTGTTGATGTCTGGTCCCGAGACACTCACTATACTGGTGTCTGGTGAAGAGACATTCAAGGCACTAGTGGTTGGTCCAGAGTCACTTGCAGTGTTGGTCTCTTGTCTGCAGATAGCAGCTGCAGTTGTAGTTCCAACACTAGAAACAACGCATTGGCCCTCTTGGTGTTGGCCCTCTTGGTGTTGGCCCTCTTGGTGTCGCCGACATGGCTGAGGTACTGACAGAGGTGAGGTAGTAGGAGGGTTTGAAGCAGAACTACCAATGTCAAGAACCCTTGCGACACCAACTGAACGGGGAGGTGGTCGCAGTGATGAGCTTGACTGCACCAACAAATGAGAAGGTCTGGTATGTGCAATTGAATTGGATGTGCTTACTGTCATGGAATTTGTTGTGGTCGGCTTATTGAAACTGGACAGAATGCAGGCAATACGTCTGGCAGTGCCTGAAGTGAATGCAGTTGATACACTAGTGGATGATGTCTGACTGGTGATGATATTGTTACCACAAGACAGCGATGGTGAGGCCACTGTACACGATGTACTCCCTGTTTGTGACAGTAGTCCTTGTTGGCAGCCATCTTGGGTGAGCACGGTAGATGTTGTAACACTTTCATCCACAGAATCACTAGATACTCTCTGTTCCCCGTCAGCAGGACTAGAGTGCACTGTGTCCTGAAAGTGGTGATCAGCACCAGACTGTTGACTAGACAACTGTGCTGTAGCTGTGTCAGGGGACTCTGACAAAGTATAGTCCTGTGTATCAATCACAAGTACGTCGTCTTCCCAATGCACATCAACACCACTGACCTCGTCTGGTGTGGAGCTCAAAATGGCTGCCACTTTGTTCCTGCTCCCTTCGCTCATTCCCGATGGCTGAGTGGTTCTCAATTCAATTAATTTCCCACACTGGCTATGATCTGATTCTCCAACAGTCCTATTGACAACAGTAACACTGTCACTAGCTGCTTGTTCATTTGCCGAAGAAACATTGGTGCAGGAATGAGCACAGTCAGAGTCAATGTCTCTTCCTTGGCTGTTAACTTTTTCAGTAGCAGGCTGTTTCTGCTGTACATGTTTTGAACCGCTACTTTCAGCATGTGATTCATCCGCACTAGATGTTTCCTTAATCAAATTATCAAGATTGTCCATTTGTTGATCAGCCTGGTCATTACCTTGACTCTGCTCTGAAAAAATTTCAGCACCACGTCCATTATCTGCATGAGTAACATGGCTACTGTTAACACTACTTGGGGAAGTCAGGAGCACTGTTTCAGCAAGTGTGGGAACTGTTTGTGAGGTATGAGACGAACATGCACATGTGTTGACTGTGCAGTTTGTTACCTTCCTACTAACTTCCAAAGAACTAGAACCAGAAACCGTTGTATCCAAGAGTTCAGCAAGTGTCTTCGATTCAAAGCCGGCTATGCCAGAACATCTGGTAACAGCTTGTTTTGCCCTGTCAACAGAGGTTTCATTAACTGAACTTGACTCAGAGCTGGACGTGTTATTGGTACTCCTAAGTGAAACATTAGCAGTAACACTTTGTGTACTTCCAGTTGTCCTGGGTAATGTTGACGTTCCACAATATGACTTTGAGTTAACAACTGCTCTTTCACAAGCAGACTTGGCTCTTGTAGAAATATCAATGGTTGGCGAGGAAGGACTATTTTCTTTGGTGTTAGTCTGGCTGTCAATACTTGTCGACAGCCAATCACTGGTGAAGATATCCAGCGGTGAGGCTGATCCGTCTTCCTGGTCATTGCTATATCCTACAGTTGACAGCGAGTCCCTCCTCTCCACAGTATTGCGTGACCCTTCCATAGAGTTCAAGGACATCATCTCTGAAGTTACTGGCAGCACAACATTGCTTGTTCTCACAGTAGAAGACACAGCTACAGACGAAGACTCATCATCAAACGCTTGAGTCCAAAGGGAATCCTCATCATCATCAGAATTAGCAGCAGAGACATTTCCCCACTTTTCCAGTTCTGAAGGAATTTTAATTGGTTCACTATCATCGTCATCATCGTCTGCTGTAAAAATATCTTCTAAACTTTCTAACTGTACATTGTCACCACTACGCACTCTACTTGGAGGAACATAGAGATGAGTATTGTTCAACACAAGCTGTCTTGCAGAGTAGTCACCTTCTAGTCTACTGAGTATGACACTACAAGGTTTAACACGTGGATCAATGTCAGACACGTCTGGGATGTATTGCCGTCGCTTCTTTAGTTTATGGCCACTGTGCAACCTGTCTGCACAAGGTCGTTTTGATGCTGGACCTGAAAACAATAAATATTTTTTGAGAAATGATCATTATATCTAAAAAAATCAAAAAGCATTACCAGGCTTGCCACGGTATGTATCACAAACAAGCCGACTGGTTGAATTTATTCTGGCAATGCAAATGTGTAAATTGACTACACTGTCGACAAATTAGAAATACAAACCTAATCAACCTTTCATTTGAATTACTTATTGACAAGAACAGCACAGGAAAGTTAAACATAGCATGAACTCATCCTATGTCCAAAAAACAACACAGGAAAGTTAAAAGCAGCTTCATTAAATCTCCATTAGACCACTAAGCAATGTGAAATTGATCTCATTTGTTCCTTAGTCAAACTAAAGCTGATTTATGGGCTTGACAATCGGTAATTAGTTGAGAGCAGATGCTCGGTAATTACTGGAGAGCTGGTGCCAGGGGGTCATCGACAATCAGTTCCTAAAACTGACAATCGGTAATTCGTTGACAGGAGGTGCCAGGGGGTCATCGACAATCAGTTCCTAAAACTGACAATCGGTAATTCGTTGACAGCAGGTGCCAGGAGGACATTGACAATCAGTTCCTAAAACTGACAATCGGTAATTCGTTGACAAGAGGTGCCAGGGGGTCATCGACAATCAGTTTCTAAAACTGGCAATCGGTAATTAGTTGAGAGCTGGTGCCAAAACGTCATCAACAATCAGTTCCTAAAACCACTTCTTATTTGGGTAAGGAACAAAATGAAATCTGTTTTAGAATTATGACAAGAGGCCTAAATCAAACGATAGTTTCTTTGATGAAACGTGGCTTTAAAGTCACGTTAAAAATAATTCTACCGAGGTCCAAGTTACAAAAGGAAATTTTACTGATATTGAGTTTATTCTCAAAAATCAACAGTAGAATTCTGTCCCAGAGTCAACATCGCTCTCAATGATCAAGGGATTACTAAAACTGTACCTCTGACCACTGTACCTCTGCGTTACATTTTCACCTATCAACAGAACAGCTCCGCCTCTGAGTTAAGACTCCTTAAGAGTTTCAATTTAAGTTCATAGTTCAAGTTTGTCATTTGAAGCACGAATCATTTACTTATGCCAAAACGTTTAGAACATTATCTTGCTCAGATCTGGTCAGATAATCTCCACATACCAGATGTGGTATTTGCATTTTGCACATGAAAAAAGCAAAACATTATGAATGTTGTGATATTGGCCATCAAAAGCAAGGCCAAGTGACCATCAAAAGCACGGCCAAGTGACCATCTCAGCTTTTGATAACGTCTTCTGTTTCCCCAACTCATAAATTGGTGGTCTTGGAATTTCTGAGCAGACTCACAAAATGTCGTCGATTTCCATGACATCTTGATTGGCAGTTCTATGTGAGCCAACTCATGGACGAGAAGGTCATGCCACCTGGTGACTGAAGCACTAATGACAACCATTTATTAGACAAAGTATTAACATGTATCAGTAGTACCGTGATGCCGCCATTAATAAATTCGAAATATTTTAACAGTCCTTTTAAGGACCAAAACAAAAAATGACATTTTGTTCCCTCAGTACTGTGTTAAAAAAGTAAAATGATCATGAAAGCGCCCTCATGTGGGCTGTATCAGTCACTGATCCCGAAACAGCCCTCTTGCATATTTTTTGTTGGTGGCCATTGACAAAAAACTGTGACTGACCTGACCACTGCCTCAACAGTTTGGGGCGAGGTTCTCTCTCATCTAACTGACCATCCGACTCTCCCGATAAGATATCTTGTCGCTTGCTTGGTACAGAGTGGCGTTCCCTGGAAGCACATGGTGCTATACGGACCAGTTGGTTGAAAGAGGGTGGCCGGTTGCCATACAACAGGTCAAGTGTCTGGTCGTAGTCTAACTCAAAGAATGGTGCTCTCACTGACTGAGAAATGTCTTGTATGACACGACGAATTTTCAGCGAGTCATGAGTGAGCTTGTCTTTGAAGAACAAGGATATTCGACGTTTTGTGTCGTCCACTGAAACAAACAAGAGATATTCAAAACAAGCAAAACAAACAGTTTTGCAAGTTCAACAATCTATGTGTGTACATTATCATCCATTTTTTTCATACTTACAATTCATAATTGCTGGTGCAGATGTTTAGTAACACCACGTGGATACACTTAGTACACAGAACTAAACCTTCCCCAATGCACAACTATATACAGTAGTAATTTTTCAATTCTGACACAGTCTCTGGAATTTGCAACACTAATATGTATTGGTTCTAAAAGTTGGGACATGGGCGATTTTATCGTTCATCATATTATTCAAATTTCGGACACAGTGAAAATAGACTTGGCAGTTACCATTTATAATGAAGTCACACGAAATAGACTTGGCAGTCACCGTTATAAAGTCACAGGAAATAGCTGCCTACACAGTATTTATATTTGTGCCCGTAACTTGTAACGGGTAAAAGATGATTTGTTTACCTGACATAACTTGTAACAGGTAAAAGATGGTTTGTTTACCTGACATAACTTGTAACAGGTAAAAGATGGTTTGTTTATCTGACATACGCTCTGGTTGAAACGAAGCCACTGGTTGTGAAAGTCACGTTCTCGCGAACCACCAGGAATGGTTGTTAAACTAACAGCGATCACTGATCTATGCAGATGTTCAACTTGTTCATAGATCAATGCAGTTTTTCAACATGTTCACAGATCTATGCAGCTGTTCAACTTGTTCAGAGATCTATGGAGCTGTTCAACATATTCACAGATCTCTGCAGCTATTCAACTTGTTCACAGATCTATGGAGCTGTTCAAAGTCAAAAAGTAGGTCACACCAGTTCAGTGTACATTTTTAAAACCTATATAAATACACAGTGACCATGTTGTGGTTAGGGAGAGAACAGTGTTTACTACTAACATAAAAATTTACTTTGAGTTTTGAATTTTTGCTGTGGAGATGACTTGTGGTGCTAAATGTATTCTAGAATACATAAACCATCGAATATAGAAAGTTGCTTTTTGCTTTTTTTCTGCATAATTAATAATGATTGGGAAGGTTGGTCTGGTTTTCTTTTCTTATTCTCAATGTATATGTGTATGCGTTGCCTTTTTGTTGTACATTCACTTTGCGACTTACAAGCCCATGTTGTGGCTGGGTAGCATTTGCTACAGGTCACTAAAATACATGATTTATTGAGTGATTGATTGATTGATATAGACACACAATACTAATCAAGCAGATGTCTTGAAGCCTTACAGTTCTGTGTAGTATCGAATGCCTCCTGAGGTATACTCAAATGATCACATATACCCTGGCAGCAGCCTACTTTGATGTAGACAAAGATGGCAGGCAAGAAGTCTCCAAAGTGTACAAAGCTATACTCAATGTCTTCTTTAGGGATGACCAGATCTCTCTTACCTGAAACAGACAACAGAGGTCACACCAACCAGTCAATGGTCTTTTGGGTCACCTCATTAAAGGAACCATTTGTCACATTTGTTCTGTGTTATGAATTCTAATCAAATCATGCTACTGATTTACAAAAAATGTACAATATTTTCATTTTCAATTCATGTTCTGTACACAGAATTACCCCAAAAAACAACCATGGAAATGTCAATAACTACGTCACTGATCAAACTGTTGTGTAGATTCCATTTTAAAAGTAAAGCAGTTATTCACATAACGGTAATTTACCACATATTTGCCAGACTTGTAATCAAATACCAAGACTATAACATTAGATACCGTTCCTTGGGATACCACAGACAATCATTAAGGTATATAGTCATTTCTTTAACAGTTAATAATAATGCACCGTTTTTTCCCTCAGACACTTACTGTATGAACTATTACAGAAAAATACGGTGTTTCAAGGATGGTGTATGGACTATTAGAATGTATGAAATATAAGAAAAATTACAGTACTCCTAGACTTTTGAAGACAATGTTGAATGATACAGACCAGCCACACTATCATGATTATCATGATTATCATGAGTACTGCATGGGGCCAAGATACTTACATCACTCCCAAACAAATGATTTCATTTTCTTACTAAATGAATTAAACCCCACAAACATATTTTTTGACATTGACCATTACTCGACAGTGTCTGGATATGACATCATAGCTGCACCCAAATGAATATTGTGTAGGGTCTCCTGCTTCACCCTAATCGGTGGCAGGAGACAATAATCGATGGATTTTGTCATGAATATTGAATTTGCATAGGGCGATTTTTGGACTAAGAAAAAATGTGTAAAAAATTAATTCGCAAATCTCTTTGTGTCACGTGTAAACTAGCAACAGGTGCTCCTCTATGACGTGCTTCACATGAAACATTGCCAGATAAATCCATGTATTTGTTCAAATAACTTTGACTCCCAAACTAGCAACATTTTACAATTACCTACAATTCTTGGAAAATCTACAACTGAACACTTGACTAGGAGAGAATAAACTTAAGTAGTCATAGTAGACATGATTTACGGTCATGAAAACACTTACTAAAATGTGGTACTTACCATCAATGGATATGTAGAAGCCAACATACGTAAAATAGACAGATGATGGATACTCTTTATGTATACCTATTCTCACTTGAACACAGCTGAGAGGTATGCTCTGTTTGTATATCACTGGCTCCATAACTTACATATCAAGGTAACTGTAATGAAGAACACACTATAATAATATAACTGAGATAAAACCTGTGTACAATAGGTCCCCTAAATAACTTGTCTAGAATAACAATAAAATTGGTTGAAAACAGTTGTGTTTACCACTAGCTCCAGAATTTAAGAAATGGTTCAGTGTAATAATATAGCTCACAACAATCACAAATGCATAATGTATTACATGGCTCACAGACTCATGGGGTGTAATATGGCTCACAGCAATCACAAATGTACAATGTATTACATGGTTCACTGATATCATACAGAGTAATAATGTGGGTCACAGCAATCACAAATGCACAATGTATTACATGGTTCACTGATATCATACAGTGTAATAATGTGGGTCACAGCAATCACAAATGCACAGTGTATTACATGGCTCACTGATATCATGAACTCACAATGTAATAACACAGCTCACTGTAGTCATGAAGGCACACTGACAGTAATAAAATGGCTCACTATAAACATGAAATACACACTGTTATAATACGGCTCAACGTAATCATGAAGTACACAAAAACAAAAAAGAATCAGTCTGATGTGTTTTGCACAGCCTCATAGTTGGGCCCATTGCACAAAACACCCGAGCTAAAACTCAAAAGAGCCATTATCGATTAATAGCTTCTTCGTGAAAAAAGTTTTCAAGTCTGCCATCTTTTGTAAGACAATAGACGTACTTTTCCATTTGTTGCAGGGATATAGACGTGATTGCTCCATAGCCTATAAAAAGGTAGGCAAGACTCTATCATGTGTTTAAAAGTTTGAATGTCCGCACCACGTCCAGGACACATAACTGGGCTACCTTATATTAGTTTTTGGCCAAACTAGAGTTAAGAAGTGGAAAACAAAAATGATGCTATAGTGCAGCATGTCAACAGCGTGACATTTTGTTTTCTGTATACTATTGTTAAGCGGAGGATGATACTTGATTAATATTGAAACGTTGCGTTCATGCTACACTCTAACATCGTTTTTGTTTTTCGTTTCTTACAGCTATGCATATGCCCAGTGATGCGTCTGTGTCAAACTAAATTACAGTGACCAGTTAAAATTTGAATGACTTGTCTTATGCCTATCTGTCAGGTACCTTTTGGTTTGATCACATTGGGAAAGTTCTCTGTGGTTTATCTATAGGGATTAAACAATACCCTTTGGGCTGCTGACAGGGTACGTTACCCAGCTGAGTGCACTCATCCCGAAGCATTCGTAGCATATCGGAACAGCAGAACACTTGCTCCTATCTTTGGAGTCCGTTTTTTCATAGCCGTCAATAGCTATAATGACCCCGATCCAGGAAATATTGAGAGTTCTTTAAATTGAAAGATTGCTAAGCTTATTATTCACTAATTCCAACCTTCAAATGACCACCAGCTATTTAGTGTTCTCCACAATAAAAATTCCAAACTTAAAGCAAATTTTCATTTGCCATACATCACACTTTCTTTGTAACAATCAACACAATGGGGATAGGCCTACCTATTTCTATGTTTTCAAATTGTTACACTAAAATGGTATTAAGATTATCTCAAACCTTATTTAGAGGCCTCCATTCTAACTCGTATATCAAAAAGGCTTTGCTCTTAAAAGTCCATCGTGACGCAACACAAGTTTGTAGTAGTATCGCTCTACCCAAGATACACCACGCTGGTCACAGTCCTTCGTGACCCAGTATCTGACTAACATAAATTCCTTTGGCTGGTCACACTTCTCCGTGATGCAACACGTGTAGGCAGTATCTTACTACCCAAGATTCCTCTTGCTGGTCACAGTCCCCAGTGACGCAACAAGTGTATAGTATCTTATTACCCACGATGCAAGTGAAAAGTTCTTAGTTAACGTCTTGTTCGTTAACTCTTACCCTTGCCAAGATGCTATTTAGAATCTTCCAAAAGATGGCTCTGTGGGACTATTTCTTCAGTACACTTCAACTACCAAATTCCATCTGGCTATTTTCCAGTCTTCTGTCCAAATTACAATAATGCACTTAGGTAACAACTGTTTAATAAAAACCACATGGTATCTAATCACATCATTGGCTATTAAAATCTAATCTCAGAAATTTCTAGAATCCCAATAGTACATTGACCCCAGAACAAACATCACCCAAAAATACAGTATGTAAATATCAAAAGTACATGTAAACAAGTTTGACCCCATGGTTTTAAAAGTACATATGCACAAATTTTGAGCAACATCAATGTAACTAAGTCTACTTATTTCTTAATCACCATTCATTCTTACACAGATGTTGGGTTAATCAGTTGTAGAAACTGAGAGTAACACAGCTTTAACTGAAACCATTTTAATTCACATATTTCCTTAGTATTGAGGGCTCACAAAAACAATAAAAATACTGACCCCAGAGTAAACTTCGTGAAAATGTGGTCGACCATGCAGATATCATACATAGCCAATATTGAAAATAAAATTAGTTGACATACAATAAATGAAAAACGTAGTAATACTACATTTCTGAAAACGCATGATTAATTGTCAAACATATTGTACACTGCAGGAACTATTTTGTACACTACAAGAACTATTTTGTACACTACTGGAACTATTTTGTACACTACAAGAACTATTTTGTACACTACTGGAACTATTTTGTACACTACAGGAACTATTTTGTACACTAAAGGAACTATTTTGTACACTACAGGAACTATTTTGTACACTACAGGAACTATTTTGTACACTACTGGAACTATTTTTCCATGATAGCTTCGTGTTCCAATAAATAAAGACAAAAGTGGGCATACGAATTATCAGAGATGACAGTCACATGATGAAATCATTAGGGATAAAATATTGATAATAACAATGAATTACTGAGGACGATAGCCTCCAAGATGGTGGTTTGGCAATGTCAATAGTACTAATTTAATGCTTTCGTACTTTATTTTCTCCTGCACTGAGTTTGCAACTGCAGCACACTAGATATAACGTATATTGGAAAAAAAAATCATATAGCGTGTGATATCTATTTACATACATAAAATTATTGTCAGCGCCAACTTGCATCAGATTTTGCCTCAAAAAATTCCTCGAGCTACCGTATTTTCTAGATAAATATTGTAAGTAAACTTCATGTTAATAAGACGAAAAATACATTCTCTAGCACCAATATGACGGGCCAACACAATGCAGCTAGACATAAGTCAAGAAAAATACTGTCATCTACGGTAAGCAGTAAATCTCGAATATCTTGAGAACCACAAGTTATAGCGAGAAACCGGTTTTACAATGCCATAGTGCACATATCAAAAATAACAAACAGATCCATCAAGGGATGCCAATGATACAACAAAAACTCATTTAATTGGAGAGTAGTCATCCGCAAACTTAACTAATGACAAATGGGTGCCACAACACCATCTTGTTTCTAATTTTAGGGAAAAAAACAATAAGCAACTTGCAGTGTATATACGAACAAACAAAAAATAAAAAAACAACAAATTTTATGACAAAGTTGTGTAGAATACGGCTCCAGTAATGTGGGGATAGGTCATAGTAGTATAGTTGTGGTTACCCGGTTCTTGGTTGAACAGTAGATAGTTGGCTAACAAGGTAGCAACAGCAAGTCAATGGAGAGCAGCATAAAAACTAACACAGTTGTTGAGTTTCTACTGACACACAAAGTTTATTAACTCTAGCTACAATATATATAGTGAATAGAAATATGTGTGGGTTGTGAGTGCAAAACAACAACAATATTGAGAGTTCCTGTGATTTCATCCAACTCATAAACATGAATGGAGTCTGGACAGCTGTTTGGCATATAGGGTTTCACCATGAGTGGGCAATGGTCACTGACATGGTAAACAACAACACAAGATGTCCAGGAATTGTTATATAACATAAACTGTTTTGTTGTGATAGTTGTAGTCATAGGAAATGATGAAATTTGCACTTAATTAACTTTGTGAGAATTCATGACATTAAAGGTAACAGATTTGGAGAAATTTCATTTCACCATGTAACAAGATTTTCTAGCAACTAAAATTCTTACGTAACACACGATATCAATTTCACACTTACTTGCACTCATAGGAGCTGATTATAACTCAATAAACAGCCAACAAATTTTAATTTGTGACTTAATACAATCAAAGTTACATCACAATTATTTCCAATGAGTTTAATTATCTGTATTATGTACATGTCACCAACATAGACAAGGAAACAATGGATTAAGTGATATTGGATCAAGTGATATTGGATTGAGTGCAGATATTAACTCAACACAAAGGCCACCACTCACTTGATTACAGTTATGGTTACTGTAACAACAGCTTTACAGGCACTTTCCAGTGAATTGTTTAGTAGCATAGCAACAATTTTATTTGCCACATAGCAAAGCTTGTAGGCAAACAATCAAGTTCACACATGTTTTCCACATTTTAACCCCATTCACAAAACCTGGCAGTAAGTACCAAGCAAATTTCATATTGGCTGAGTTACAATAGGCAACCACAAAGCCTAATAGTTGGGAGTACAGTTATCAATACTCCTATGCCTACAACAGTCCTGATTGGCTATAATTGGGTCAATCATGTGAACAGAACATGTTAGTACTCATGAGCTTTCCTTTATGTTCACATGAACACTGAGTGGGTAATCAGACCACAACCACATGGTCATTTGTTCAATATTAATGAGTCATATGACCTTTGGCCAATCACATCTAAACTCTTACCCTGACCCAGACTTTATTCTCCACTAGCAATCTTCAGTTAACAAAGACAGCAGCTGCTGGCTTATGGTGATTTAGAAAGCAAATAATAGAACCACAGTACAAGACAATTACCATTAAATGTGTAAATTGTAGGAACAAAAGCAGTGGCCACAAGATGATGTGGAATATATGTCATTTATTGCTTTCAACCTTAGCAACCAATATTGGTTCCCAGCTACTAGAGGATTGGCTAAATTATACTCCTTGGGCACGCTCCAGGCAAAGCGACTTAACTAAAACAAATGTTAATTTTGACTAACTTACCCAAAGCGAAACTTTCAATGGAAATGGAAATTTATTTCAAGAAATATATTTCAAGTTTGACATTAAATTTTTATTTGAGTTTTGTTTTACTTTTGATAGACTTAACAGGTAAGCAAGTTTCGAAGTTAAGAAGTTGAGACAAGTTTAAGACTTAAGAAAAAATGAACTTGCAGTTCCTTGTAATGCGCCGGCTGATATGCAGGGACTTAGAACGTGCCCCTGTTACAAACAGCAGTAGTCATTAAAGGCGTTGTGTTAAAATAATTTTCACAAGCATATATATGCTGCAGTGTTATCTTTTCATCAGTAATAAACTTGTTCGGTAAATGGCTTACCTATAACCTATCCAACATCGAGCTCAGCTCAGATATCTCCCACAATACCCAGTTTATCACATGGTGAAAACGTAAACCACATTAAACAAAGATTTTTCTTGCCAAATTTGCACTGTGCATCAATACGTCATTCCGGCTGGGCAAACAATGCCTCATGGAAGTTTTTCATTAGTTTTGAGCAGCGCCAACAAATGGAGCAAGTTTGCGCTTAGATTTATCTAGTTTGCATCTTCAACAATTTTGACGACATTTGTACAGCAGGTCAGTGCCAGAATTTTGACATTTTTTCACCTGACATTTTCTCCAATTTCAAATTGCGAACTTAGCTACAAGAATGCATGTCAGTTAGAGAGTGCCAATTTAACTCTCACTTCGGTAACAAGCCTTACTGTTGCAGGAAATTCTTTGAACTTTGGGTCAGAGTACTTCGCTCTCAAAGGTTGTGGATGACCAGGGCGACTCTGATCCAGAGGTTAATGGTTTTAAGGAGAACATATGCCCAAAATTTGCAATAGTTAATTGACTCGTACACAAATAAGTTTCGATCAATGTACATTGCTCAAATGTTTTGCTGGTGCTGAAGACCGGCAGAGATACAACATTCTGGACCAACTTCAAAAATTCCTGTAAAATGCTGGGATTTACCAGAAAAAGGAAAAGAAAAAGGAAATAAGCTAAGAGGTTATAATAATAGTTACAGCTAGACTGTGCATCATCACGGCCATTACCCAAAGCCAGAGACTGTTAAGACTGTGACAATATTTTGGCACTAAGCACGCTAAAGCTAATTGTCCTTCTTACAGCTGACCAAAAAGTTGCACTTAGCGTCTCTCTGCCAAGACATGTCATGCTTAAACCTCCAAGACAAATCAAATCAGACCAACGGCAATGTCAGACAAGCTACAAGCTTCATAGTGAAAGTAGCTTTTGAAAGATCCTTACTATCAAAACATCTGACTGTGTAACTCAATCACGATAGTCAATGCCATTACTATCCAAAACATCTAACTGTGGAACTCAGTCATATTTATTTATTCATTTTTATTTTATTTATTGAGAACGAGAATTTCTTTAAATATATGGGACTAATATATGATCAAAATCTTAAATTCTCTCACCACATTGATTATATCTCGAAAAAGGTGCCTAAGAAAATTGGCGTATTGAAACGCATCAGTAAATTTTTTAACAGAGCAACACTGAAAACCCTTTTTATGCTATCATTCAATCTCACCTAGATTATTGTCTCCTGGTGTGGGGCATTGGATCAGACAAGGATATGAAACCATCCAGGTTATTTTGGCTAGGGTATGCTATTGGTAAATCCACCATTACATTCCGACTATAGTATATTGTTGGTAAATCAACCATGATTATATCCTGACTACGGTATACTGTTGGTAAATCAACCATTACATCTTGACTACAATATACTGTTGGTAAATCAACCATTACATCCTGTCTATGGTATACTGTTGATCAATCATTACAACCTGACTACGGTATACTGTTGGTAAATCAAACATTACATCCTAACTATTGTATGAATATATTGTCGATCACATCAGTGAACTCACCAAAACGGAAATACAGCAGAGTCTACTAAATGTCATAACTGGACAATACAATATTAGTTTATTGTTGTAATACCGTAATGAGGCTATGCCCTCCACGTCTGATCGAGGTCTTCAGAAACTTAAAAAGTGCATGAAGGCATATTTCAGTCTTTGGCAGAGCCTATCACAAGTAATATGCAAGTTTGCAAAACTTATTACAAGCATTATGCAAGAATTCTCAGGGGGTAGCCAATATGACAGAACCTATTACAAGTATTATGCAAGAATTCTCAGGGGGTAGCCAATATAACTGAGTTTATTACAAGTATTACGCAAGAATTCTCAGGGGGTAGCCAATATGGCAGAACTGTAGGGAGTAGCCCATCATAGGCAGATGTAGGTATGGGGCTGGGTTCATCACGTGAGTGCTACCAAAAGTAGTATTCAAGGCACTGGCTCTCGAGGCAGAGTCAGACCACGGCAGAGGGAGACCACGACAGAGTGACACCACGTCATAAAGGCAGTCCAGGCTACAAAGACAAGAACCACCAAGGCCGGAAGAACACTTCGTGTGATCAAGAAGCCAAGAAGAGTGACACAACTAGAGGTGTAGATACTTAGACACGGGCATTGGTCTCAGCCTGAGAGTCAATTTGAACCAGACTAGCGATTGATCCAGAGGGTTGGTTCTGTCCTGACTTTTGAAGTGTTAACACGTACGGTAGCTACGGGACTTTAGTTTAGTACCTTCACCAGTAGTGATATCTCGTAATAGATCACTTAGTCATCAGTCTCATAACTTAATGTAATCTGTTGGTTTTTAATCACAATGCTGCAAATCAATAGACGTATTTTATTTGTTCAGGTATTCGTGTGTATTTACTACCACGTGCGTGCCATCTGTCGGCTGCAACACACAACAATATACCACATTGTCATGAAATGTTAAAAAACTGAATCATTTCCATTAGACCACTGTAAGACAATGCGCATAGTATATTATCATTAAAAATCAGCAAAACATTTATTCTCATCCACTTATTGACGTACATGTACCTTCACTTTTCTGTCTAAAAACAACTTAATTTATCTAGAATTCAACTGTTTAATGGGAATTTGGCGCCAAGGTAATAATCATCCATTTCGTGTTTAGATGTGTTAAATTTAAGACTGTCCACTTTAAGTGACCAGCATGTAAAAGTGGTTACAACCATCCCCAAGTAGGAAGGCACTTAATATCCAGCTTTTAATCATAACTTAAGTGAAACCGAGGATATGACATCAAGCAGTCTGCACTGTACTAGCCATGAACAAAGACATGTTTGAAGGCTTAGGTAACAAGGGGCACTAAGCAATCCAGTTCAAAAAGACAAGCCAAGTCAAAACAAGATGCAATGTGCTCAGAACTACAAAAATAACTTTGAGAAATGAAAAAGATTAGAATCCCAGAGTACAGAGTCTTGCAACCTACTGATGGGGTAAATTTGGCAGTATGTCAAACAAACCAACTGATTAGGTAAACTGCAGTATAAAAGTCAAACAACCAACAAGAAAGTCTTAAGCCACAAGTCTTCAACGAATGCATCTCAATACCTAAGTTCAAAATGCCAAAGTAAGATGACACCACTCTACAGTTTAGCAAAGTTGTAGTTTTCTTCATCTGCAACGCAAAATATGGCTTCTTACAGATCGAGCATGATAAAGAGTAATCACTAATAACGACTTTTCACACCCTCTACTGGTGGAAAAGGCTCTTGCTTAGAATCACATCTTTTCCAGAGGAATTTCAAAGAAGAGTTTGAGATGGAGCTTCCAACTCATTTTCGAACAAGATAGTACAATCATTGTTGAACAAGATAATACACCGGAATTGTGCTGCAATTCAAGCAGAACTCAAGCAAGATGAGAATTCAAGTGAAGTATCATGGGAGAAGTCAAGTGTCATGGCAGAAGTCAAGTGTCATGGCAGAAGTCAAGTGTCATGGCAGAAGTCAAGTGTCATGGCAGAAGTCACAAATGTCATGGCAGAAGTCAAGTGTCACGGGAGAAGTCAAGTGTCATGGCAGAAGTCAAACATCATAGCAACATGTTGACCAATAACTGGCTTGCCAGATGCCCGCAAAGTCGCAGTATTATATGCCGCATCCCAAGGAACGAAAGAGTCCAAACGGACAGACACAGAATTCTTGCCTCAGCTTAGTGATGCAAACTTCATTGGTCAAGTCATCATAAAGTAGTCTTGACTACTCTCAACAAGCCGATAGCTACACGCCTCAAATTTTTATTTTTATGATTCTGGTCAGAGCTTTTGTTTGCTTTATATTTCTCATATCTTGATGCTTTGGTACAGTATTGTCAATTAGAAATTGTATCAACCAATACTTACCACAGTGTATCAACTAATACTTAGCACAGTTTAAATTGTTGATGTGCTGAAGTTCTCTTTTTATCTCGTCGATCTCTCTTCTATGTACTTCTTTGTTCACGTTTTCACTGTTTTTCCTTTGAATGCTGCTTACCAAATTTTTCTTGTTTCATTGGAATTTTTCATCATATATTTTAGCCCAAATCTGAGGAAAGCAATTTCCCCCTGCCTAATACGTCTAGATGTACACATAACAACATCATTTACAACATCATACCAACTGTAGGTGTTGTGTAGGAAGACCTCATTAGTGGGAGAGGTGGGGGGGATCTCCAGTCAGCGACAAAGGTTTAAGCAGATGTCTTATGTTTTGCATTAATTTATTTACTTTAGTTACACCAGTCTTTAATAGATTATGGGTGCTTTCCCACACAGTTAACTTCTCCACTATCGAACCTTCAATATTAACTGTGAATTTAAGTGTTACTATTCCCATCAGCTTCAGAGTTATTCAGAAAACTAATTCCGCAAATTAAGTGATCATAAAGTGACCTTCACATTTCACTAGTATGAACGGTGAAATGTCAGCTGCTTGTGTTACATTTTAGACTGCATTCTTTACCCTTTTGGAGAAGATGCCAGCGGCTAAGACACCAATGCCGATGAATAAAAACATATCAAAAACAGTTGACAGTCGAGAAGACTAACAGCTGATTAAATCCATTTCTGTACTCCAATGGGAAGGTCTGGTCACGCTACAGTCCATTCTTTGTGATTAAACCCCAGTGACTTCATTTGCGTAATTGGGACACAGTATTGTTGCAGATGTGCTTCCGGTGAATCATAGGAGTCTCTGTCAGCCACTCGCTAACGGGCAATTGTCTATTAGCTGAATGGTCAGCACATTCGCTGGTTTTATCGGGGTCGCTGGTTCAATTACCCCGGTCGGGTAATCTTGGATATTACTACAATATGATACTAAAGTTCTATAAAGAAGTGTGTTCAAATTCATGAACATGATCAAATGTTAATGTCCCTACTGTGGACAGTTTTTGTGTTAGTCTTGGAATAAATGCACTGAGTTACCAATAATCCAAAATGAAAAGTATTGCCTACTGGCAGGAGTAATTTGCTCACCACGACTGATTAGGATGCTTTATTGTCGTAAGTCCCATATAGCATTGTTGTACCATGACCACTAACTTTACAACCAAAATGTCAATTGCAAAGATTATTGACCACTATTTGGCATTTAAGAGGGGTTTTATGAGGCAGAAAAATGGAAAGGATTCAGTTTTGTGCCCTCAAGTTTGTGTATAATGATTACCAGTCCTCGTATTCAGCTTTTGCTATGAAAGGCAAACTCTGTTCCATTAGTGTCTCATTGAATGTGTCGAGCTTTAAAAGTTTTCAAGCCCTCTTTCATGTACGCCCAGGTCCTCTAGATTGTTTCCAATTGCATAAATCATCCTATACGTTCTGGAGACAAAATGTCTTATTTGCCTAAACTCCACACATAGTCGAGGTGTCTCGCTATGAACAAATTGCCTGAATCGGATGTTGCAGTTGCCCACACAAAATGTAAATACACGAGAAGTATGTGAGTGCCACAATTGTATCTGATGAAGACAGTGACCAACAGCTCTAGCTGGCTTAGTAGAAACAGTGTAGCTCCTATAGGCGCTTCATACGCCGAAAGCTTTTTGGCGAATTATGTTTCCCATCGACAAAAACCTCAAAGTCACGTTGTTATAAATACCTCATGCACATGGTGGGACACCTTAGGAGGCAGTTGATGTTTTTAATTCCTTCCAACTAAAACAAATACTCCTATTGTCAAATGTTTTATTCAAGATCTTTCTGTACAAATAATAGAGAAACTCCAATACCCCAGTACCCCTCACAGACTCAAAAGAGAACAATTTTGGATAAACAAGCTCAACACACTTTAACCTAATGGATTGAACATAAACACTTCTTAAATTATATCCTTTACTTTTTCTGCAACAATGTATCATTATGCCATATATCAGATGTCAATTGTCATATAGTGTTTGATTTTACTTTATTTCTGTTTCTGTTGACAAAGGATATTATTATATCCGAAAATTTCAGTGATCCATTTTTGTTGTTTTACTTATATATATTTATTCTACTTTTCGACAAACAAGTGTATCCTTTAGAGGATCTGGATCGCCTCTTTTAGTTTTGGATTTACTTTCTACATTATAGATCCTTAGGAAATGTAAAAAAAGACACATCTGGAGTTTTTGTGGATGAATTAGTGCAATTTGTCGCACTGCAAATTACGCCCATTGACATTGTTCTGGCATTTCCTACGTGAGCGTTGCTTATTCACCACTAGGCGGCACTAGTAGTAGCGATAACAGCGAACTCGCAAGTGAACTCTCCTATTGCACTACATTCCTTGGTCATATCCCCTAGCATGCGCAGTGTAAAAATGGTCAGTTATTGAATTTGGATATGAGAAAAGTGCTCAAAGAAAAAGTTTGAGAAAGGGAGTATTTGTTTGAGTTGGAAGGAACTAAAGACACAAACAGCCTCCCAAGGTACCTCTGGCTCTAAGGTATTTATGTCACTTTGATGTTTTAGTCGCTGTGAGGCATAATTTGCTGAAAAGCTGCATATGAAGCACCATTGCTGGCAAAGCTACACTGTCTTTATTGAGCCAGCAAGAGATGGTGGTCACTGTCTATTCTATATCTGATGTTGTCGTGTCATGTCTTGTTTCATGTTGACAATCACTCAATCATTAGGGTTATACTTCTAAGTTTGTTTACATAGTAAAAGTTTATGTTCTTTCTTTATATATTCTTCTATACCTTTCTGTATACAATTCTCTACACATGTACTTTTATCTGCTGTGACACAAGCACCTGTGCTAGTGTTTTCTTTTGTTGTATCTACCCAAACCCATGCAAAATAAACGTTGGCACTAGTCGAATAGAATACTCACTAATTTTGAGAACCAGGCAATTACGGAATAACCGGAATGTTACTCAGTGGATGAAACTGGTTATCAAAATCAGGTACCGCTATATCCCGTATCCGACCCCTGTCAAACATTTTACTTAAACATGAAGTCGAAGACGAGAAACGCGGTCAGCGCGCAAATAGCTAGTATAAGAACTAAGGATCTATGACTGTCGTGGATTATTACCTGAATTTGTCGGTCTCTTCCTCAAAGTAGCTGAAATTCATTCTCGTGACCTTAAATAACAACTCTGCCTCTTCCACATTATTGCGAGATTCTAAGCAACGAAATGCTTTTTGTACTTGAGAACTCCAACGGAACCAGAATTCTAGTTTCAGCCTTGAATAAAAGGTGGCGATCGGTAACAAACAGGTCAAGGTCAAGGCCAAGTGTAGTCGCCATGATTGTGTTTGAAACTAGGCCGAGAACTTCCTGATTTCTATTTTTGAAATCGGAAACACTAACAGTATTTCAATCGTTGTTATAAGTATCCAGGAAGGATACATGTTTTTGTGGCCAACTGCGCCCTCTTGAATCGAATTTGGCTATTAGTGAGAAAGTATAGTTCATGGCAAATACGATTTGATTAAAAAATCAACCAGTGGCAGTGCCAGCAGTGGCTAGTGACTGCCAGGCAGCGCCAGTCGGCAGTGGCAGTTCAGTTTCAGTGACAAAACTGACAATTTAAAGACTCGGCCGTAAAGGAAGACCATTCCATTATGTATTGGTCCGATGTGGTTCTGGCATTAACTTTAATGCTTTGCTTTAATGCTTCAGCTCAAGGTGTGACAGGTACAGTGGCCGTGTAGTCTGTACGTAGTGAACTAACACACAGACTGGACTGGTCAAGTGTTGATGCATTTAAACTTAATGCAGGCAGTGCTATCTTTAAAAAAAAAACTTTGTTTTGTTTTGTGTGGGAATTCTTTGTTTTTCATTTTCTTGGCGTGTTAGCAATGGAATTCGTGTATTTTAATAGTAGATACAATAGTAATCACATTTTTCCTTTTTATTTACCAAAATTTTAGGGTGGCTCATCAAATTCCGTGATTCTGGCCAAAACTCGATGATTGTTTTGCAGCTTAATTGTTCAAGTTCAAATGCTTAATTCTTTCTGAAGGTGGTGCTGTTTCTTCAAATTTCGAGAAAAAGTAAACATGGCAATAAATGGCATAATTCAGCAGACAAGGAAAGCAAAAGTAAGCCAGACCCTGGTTATGCTATTGATCACTATGAAGATAATAGAAACCAATTTGAGATAGATAACAGAATAAGCAAACTTAGTAACATAGGTTATAGAATTAGTAACAGAAACCAGGTTTATACTGCTACTTTAATTTGACTACCGTATTCGCCCTAATAAGCGCCCGTGCCCCTATAAGCACCCCCCACGTGTTTTCAGACTTTGCTGAAATAAGCACCCAGTCCATGAATGGGTAAGTGTGAAAAATGCCTTACCTACAGTCCTAAAATTCTACAATAACATCTTCAATTTATCAATAATATCTGACAGACCTGAAAAAATTGTGCGCGGAATTTGTAGACCACGAGCCTTTCCGCTATGTCGGTATTTAGCCGTGACTATACATTTCAAACTTCCGTGGTGCCTCAAAAAGAACGTAAAAGTTTTGTTGATCTTGCGAGGAATTTATCGTACAATGGTCTGGCATTTCAGAGCAGACGCAGTATACTTGTCAACGGGATTGTATTGTAGGTATATCCCACTCTCAACAGGAATACAAATTTCTTCGTACAGGTGAAAACTGCGAATCGAAGACTAATAAAAAAACTCGACCAGTGTTAAAAGCACGTGGTCAGGAAGTGCGCACTACATACATGTACCTGTCATCAAAGGCATTAGTCGAGTACTATCCATTCCTGAAATGGATAGTGTAGCGTTGGCAATAAATAAATATTGGCACTATTTTCCGAAAGTTTCTAATACTAAAAAAATTTTGCATTGTTTTTAAGAGGGATTGTTTGATAAATCATAATTGGTGTTTTATTTTAGGGCTGTTTTTTCAATTACCTCAGCCCTCTGCTGGTACGTAATTGTACGTCTGTTAGTCATATGCCTGTGATGTTTGTTTTCCAGAAACTGATCTGGAATCATTCCCTGATGTCACCACTCGCAAGGACCAGTCGGCCATGTTAACCTGTACTATTAAAGGCTTAAGTGGCTCCCCCAAGGACGAGTTGGTAGGTTAAGTCTGTGTTAACCATTTATGAGTGTTGATTGAAGCTGAGTAATAGATGGCACTTTTGATGGACTCGTTACTTAGGCGACAGTAAACCCACACTTTCATACTGTTAAAATAACTTTCGATTTATGCAAGTTACTGTCATGAAATCAAAGTCACTCCTTGTAGTGTATATATATATATTACTTCAGACGATGTCCAATAAAGTAATAGATACTGTTTCAGGTCAGTGGATGCAACTACATTTCGTTCCCTCGATTAAAACACGGTTGATTTGTTCTTGGCCGTAAACGCTATCCAGTCTCTTAACTTTTTATTCTTGTGACGTGGTATGACTGGTCCGACGAGATTAGACGTGGTGTGACTGGTCTGACAGGATTAGACGTGGTGTGGCTGGTCTGACAGGATTAGACGTGGTGTGACTGGTCTGACAGGATTAGACGTGGTGTGACCGACGGGATCACACTACTCGGGGATAGAACTGAACTAACATGTAAATATGAACTAACATGTAAATATGAACTAACATGTAAATATGAACTAACATGCAAATATGAACTAACATGTAAATATGAACTAACATGTAAATATGAACTAACATGTAAATATGAACTCAAGCGCACCACTCGTCATGGCAATCCTGCAGTTGTTGGAGGCTTTACAATGACAAGTTGTCTTTTCAAGGAGTATAAGCCGTGGACAGAAGAATGACTTTGTGATCTGTTTTTAAATCAAAATACGTCACATGTCATGTCTCGTCTGCATGTTGCAAGTGTATAAATTTATTGCGAGATTGAGACCCGTTTGTTTCCTGTCCCTAGCCAAACTTCACAATTGCAATGAGAGGGGTGTGATTGAATGCTCAATTCAAATCTGGGTCGACCTAGGTGATAAATCTAGCAAAATTACGTGCTCCATGCGTGGAAATTGTACGAGCGAATATCAGATTATCTTGTTGCAGCATTTAAATTATTCCAGAAATGCTGGCTAAAAACACACTTTTTGAGACTATTGTAGATAAGCGTGCTGTGTTTCTCACAAACACAGAAATCCATGCGCGAGACAAAGCACAAATTAATCTCAAGTTCTGTTAGTTGGGGATGGGGAATTACCCGAGAAGCTGGAATTTACGCAAAGTGGGATATTGGCAATTACATGGAAATTTGGCGAAAGTCGAGGGTGGATGATTACACGGGCATGGACATTAACCTGTGAGTTTATGGTATGATAAAAAGATGCTGGGGAAAACGCCAAAATATGGTTTTGATCCTGAGGAGGTTGTGTGTCTGTGTGCATACGACCATTTAGAATAAATGCTCTGAGTCGCCTCATGTCTCTGTGAGCACAACTGATATAGATTTTCAAACAGGTCCAGCTACTGCGGTGACCTCTATTGACATATTCTGCATGAACAGCTGTACCTAAACCAGTTGCAAGATCACAATTTGGCATGTGTATTTCTATCAACTAGACAACAGATGCAGTGTTTCTGTTTATCAACTGTAACTCATGTGTAGACTTAAAATTGTGAGTGAAACGCTTGGAAAAAATACATGGAAAAAATAGAAATGCACTTTAATGTGTACCATAATAATAATAATAATTCATACGTCATTACCTAATTTTTCATCCAAGAAAGTCAACTTCATATGACCGATGGGTGATTTTTTTCGGGGACTGGAATTTAGTCAGCCAATCGGCCTCTGCACCAGCGTTTCAAAAACTCAGAGGAACCACTACAGGCGAATGTATTCAACTACCGCTGTGCCTCATAATGACAATTTTTTACGTTTGTCTCTGTATCTTTCGAGGTCCTTCGCATATTTTCAAGAAATTTAACGAGGAGTTTTGTGTTAGAGAGAGGATGACATGTTTCCAATTTTTGTAGAGGTATTTCATGCCATCTAGTGGCCATTTTATGAAACCCAAAACACCTAGAATGACACTGCATCTCAATACTCTGTATTATCTGTGTTCCATGCAGTGGATGTATATCAGTTGTTCTTATTCCTTTTCAGGACTCTCTTAACATTGTGAAAGTCAGGCCAGAGGGTATTACACCAATTTCAAGTTTTGACCAAATTGTGATGAACTTTAACGATAAGATTTATGAAACTCCTGTTGGTGGGTCAATATACAAACGCGTGATGAGTAAAGAAGATCTTGGAAATGGGCGTTACAAGTACACATTGATCATTAGGAAAGTGAAAGTGAAGGACTCTGCAAAGTTTGAATGTCGAATGAAAAAGGGCGAGAAAGAGAGCAAGATTTCTGCGAGGCTCACTGTGTTAGGTAAGTCAGTGGTTAACCTGCTGACCAGAGGTTGAACTGATGTTGACCAGTGGTCAACATGCTGACTAGTAGTCAAACACAAGCTATCCTGTTGTCAAATATATGTTGACCAGTTGTAAAGATATTAATCAATGGTCTAATGTGTATTGACCTGTGGTCAATGTACCAGGCTTGTGTACCACAGGTGACTTGTGGTTTGCAAGTCTATACTGAGTACAAAGACACTAGTTAAAATAACTTAAGTGATTTGTCAATTAATATGTATCATTGTTCTCTACAACCGCTTTTAACGTGTCGCAGCGTCCTGTTTGGCCGAACGCGCATCCTGTTTAAATGTGCCGTGTCCTGTTTAAAAATCTCGCGACCGGTTTAAAAAATAGGGACCAGTTTGTAAAAAAGGCGTCGTCATCATTAATCAAGCCTTCACTGGTTCAAATTACGCTCGACAGTAACTGGACATAGCTAAGTGGTTTGTTGTCGAAAGCCTAATCACCGACTCACTGAAGCGGCAGACCGGGCCGCTAGTCTATTTATGGTGTAATGCGGCTTGTAAATAATCTTTCAGTCATCTTTTCAATCATCTGGAACAACTAGTCATAGTCAATTGAATTTAAACAAAGGCCCAGTACCACCTATAAGCCTAATCCACTACCTGCTCACTGGAGTAACAGTCCGTCACTAAAGTTGCTGATCGTTAGGCCTAATCACTTTTATACTTATTTGTGTTGGGCAGACAGCTGATCATAACCCATTGAAAATAATTTGGCCTAAGGCTCAGTGGTTAGTTCTGTTAAGTGTTGTCAGTAAGGACAGTGTTGCGCAGGAATTTATACAACGACACTGGTCTGACTTAACAACACCAAACAAACCTTTAGCGGCTCGACCTAAACTTTACAATTGCAATGAGAGGGAGGTATCATTAATTTGTAAATTCAAATCTGGGTCAACCCGTGATAGAAATCTAACGTGTGCACTGTGAGTGCAATTGCAACGACAGGCATGTGTGATAATTGCTCAATTCAAATCTGGGTCGACTCCGGAGATAAATCTAGCATAATCACTTAGTCTATGCATGCAACTTGTGCGGGCGAATATCTTGGCTGTCCCATTGAGGTCATTATTGAACGATGACTAATCTCGTTGTAGAAAAGTGCCAGTTCTATAAAATTCTACGGGTTGGTCTCTTCTAAGAATACGGACTTCGCTGAGACTAATCTTAAATTCCTGCCAATTTTAAAATGAAACTTAAATTTGTCTCAAGTCCATTTTAAGAAAGAGATCTTAAGTTTATGACTAAGTTTTGTCTTTATTTTGACTAACTTACTGTTTGTGGAAGTTTCAAAGTTCGAAAGTTGAGGCAAATCAGTATTGAATCGAAAAGGAAGTCAGTTTCTTGGAAAGGACCCCAGTTAATTAGTTTAAGAAAAGGTAGTTGCAGCACTTAAGTTATTCCACAAATGCTTGCTAATAAACGCACTTTTCGAGACTATCGTTTGTAAGCATGCAATCTTTCCCACCAACACAAAAGTCAGCCTGAAGCAAAGCTGCGAACAAAAGTACAAGTTAAAGCTCAAGTTCTGTGTGTGGTAAGTTGGGCGATTACTCGAGAAGCTGAAATTTGCGCAACGTGTGAATGGGTGATTGCCCGAACAGTGGGCGATTACACTGAAATTTTGGCAAAAGTCGGGGGGGTGGACATGGGCATTGACATTAACCAGTGAATTTCCGTTATTGTGAAACAGAAAAGAAATGTGTAGTTGTGTTATTGCATGTATTATTGATAAAGAATATACTAACACACTACAAAAATCCTCAAGGCGTTGAGACACAATTTCACATATACATAAAAGTATTGAACAACGGCTCCACAACCAGACACTAACCCTGGAAAGCCGAAGTGTGCCGTATTAGTCAATTATGCACATTCCCAAGTTATGTTTCGTATGCTAAAATATTGTTTTTAGCACATTAATGAATTTATCTCTGTTTTGTGAAACAACATGTTGGACATTTGTTGTATTTAGCATTATGACAGCGAGGTGATATCCTGCAGCCAATAGAATAACTAGCATTTAGTCTCTGATTATCAAAATCAGTGACTACCAAAAGGAAGTATTGTTGGAACAGACATACGGTAAAGTAATTGAATTTACTTGTGTTAATTTTTACTTCCTTTTTAACAGTTGCTGGAACTTTCCTGTTGTCTGTCCCTACTCCTACTGTTTGTCTTAGCTCGTCTTTACTTTCAGCAAATTAGATTTTATGTTGCCAAAAATTCTCCATCCCTTTGCGTGTTTCTGGGGCGCGACGTGAGTCGTCACTCATGGTGTTGCCAACCTAAAGTGTAGGCCTACTCCAGCGATTCAAGTGCGTGAATTCATGCGTACGCACCAATCCAAAGCTGCACATCAAAAGATAACAGGGTCCTAAATGAAAGAGTGTACCGGCATGACTGTTAAGCACCAGGGTGCCATTGGTCCTGACGGTTATAAAAGACCTGATGCTTAGCAATATTCCGTGGGACTGATGAAGCCCAGACCTGATACTTTGTTGCTCGGTTGTGAACCTGGTCGATATTCCCTAGGACTGATGTTCTATCCCCGAAGGTCGCTATTGCAACTAAATGGATAGATGCAAAATTGTAGTTAGTGAATTTTTATTCTTCTCTTCAAACAACCCCCGCCAATTTGTTCAAGGAATTCAGTGGGATATTTCAGTCGCATCTTTGGTCTACAATTGTGCGAGGAATTCCTTGGGCTATTTCACAATCACACACTGGCCTACATTTGTTCAAGCAATTCAGTCCGCTATTTGAGAGTCACACACTGGCCTACAGTTGTTCAAGGAATTCAGTCGGCTATTTCAGAGTCACACACTGGCCTACAGTTGTTCAAGGAATTCAGTCGGCTATTTTAGAGTCACAAGCTAGCCTACATTTGTTCAAGGAATTCAATGGACTATTTAAGAATCACATACTGGCCTACTTTTGTTCAAGGACTCCAGTGGGCTATTTGACAGTCGCAAACTGGCTTACATTTGTTCAATAAAACCAGTGGACTATTTCATTTTGAAATATCTGACCAACGTAAGTTGTATTTAAGTCAATGAACCCGCATCACCTGATGTTGTCCTGGTTTAATAGGTTAAAACTAACTTACCAAACCTTGTATGGGTTTACAGTTTCTGTTTACTTGGTATTAATTTCCCAAGGCTTAATTTGATAATGTAATGGTTCTATAGGAAGCACTTCCGCTGTTGTGCGCTTGTTTCAGGAAGTGCTCCTGGTCTGCACTCGAAACAGGAAAGTATCACACTGTTGAATGTTAGTCACATACTGGTGGCTGAAGTTTGTGTGACCCCTGTTATAATATTCTTGACTGTCTGTTGACAGATAAACTATGACTGTTGTTAAGTTGGAAAAAAGGTTGGATCTGTTGTAATGACCTGTGAATCCTGCAGTGTTATTGAAGAGACTGAGTATAACTGGAGAAAATGGAGGCTGTGAAGATTGAGAGTCTTTTGTTCGTGTTTGATCTTTCAAATATTTGCCTCAACTACCCATTAATTGGCAGATAGTGGTCTTCAACTGTTAATCCTGGATCTGGTTAATCATTTCATCTATTTTCTATTCACTGGTGTTCCTTCCCTTGGAGGATTAACAGTGTGATTTGTATGTCAGGCTAATACTCCAGAACTATACAAGACATCACTTCATTTGATTGTGTGATAAGATCGTCTGTGGAATGACTGAAGCCAGTGAGGACTTGGTTATTGATTGAAGTGGTGTTACCATCTCCTTGACAGACTTGTGGTTTGGTCTGCTACTGGCCTACTGCCATCATGTAGCTGTGAATGTCACTACCATAGTTACCAGTGACTCCCTCTAATCTCACACGTAGTTAATAAGGATTGCTGTCTCACTAAAAGGACATACAAAGTCGACTCGAAGGATTACTGAATTACTAGGATCACATGTTTGAATAATGCCACGGATTTGGAGAAGTTGCATGATGACTAACTGAGTGTGGTCACCTGTTACATGACTAACTGAGTGTGGTCACCTGCATGATGACTTACTGAGTGTGATCACCTGTTACATGACTAACTGAGTGTGGTCACATGTATGATGACTTACTGAGTGTGGTCACCTGCATGATGACTTACTGAGTGTGGTCACCTGTTACATGAAAGTCTCTGAGGTATCATAAGCCCTCTGATGTTTCTGTGCTACTACTAATACTTTTGATTTTAACATTTATTTATTCTGATGTGTACAACTCAAGTTCCATAGTAATTAGAATGTGTGAATTATTTAGGATCCAAATGGTGACTATGTTAGCTTTACGACTTGTTTTGGGTCAGTTTGCTTTCTGTGGCTTGGTGAAAATCCATGGTAGCCCATGCCAGAACACTTCTTGCTCTGGAGGTCACAGTTCAGAGGTCAATGAACAGTCGGAGGTGATAACACAAAGCCTGAGTATATCTACTGTTACTAGTGTGGATGCTACTGCTGTGGTGCAGGTTACTACTGCTGTACCACCTATTGCAGTTAGCACACCTTCCCTGCCAGCTAACAATGGTAAGTAAAGAAAAGACAGCCATGTGGTAATTCATGTTAAAATTGATGTACAAGATTCATAGAAGGAATCGATTGACAACTGGAACATTCCTCCCTGTCTACCTGCAGGCCCTGTTGGAGTTTCAAACATTTTTTACCCTGATGTTTCAAGGAAATGAGGGAAGGTGCCCATAGCTGCTCATGTGTTGCAATAACATTGTCAAAACATTGATGTTATATTACATCAAAAGTCTATTTCACTTCCTTGACGATTAATTTTCTGTTGTTATGACATACAGTGCTGGGAAACAAAACCAAACAAAACAAAACAAACCCAAATCAAAAACCAATAAATGAAAGCGCTCCGAGGAGCAAAATTATCTGAACAGACCTCAGTGAAGATGATGAAGATTATGGTTTTGGTGGTGGTGGTGGTGGTGGTGGTGATGGTGGTGGTGGTGATGGTGATGATTACGATGACGATGACGGTGATGATGAACAAAGATGTCAGAAATGATTAAGAAATAGGCTGTAGTCTTGTTCAATAGAAGGTAAACCAACAAAAGTGCAGCAAAATCGGTCAAGAAAGGAACAGCCTTATCAGAAAATCTGCATTTAATAATGACTAGGTACAAGAAACTAACATTTGAAAAATTTCAAAGCAATTGGTCCTTCAATGCGCTCTCTACAAAACGTTTTCGTCCCAAAATTGAGGGGCACATGCACAATGGCCGATGTTTCCGCCATCTTAAACCAGAAGTGAATGATTTCTGGCATAAGTTGTTCACATCCTCAACAATGAATTAGCGATTTTCAACCATCTACGTCAAAAACTACGGCCTCTAGGAGCATTTGAACCTGAATTTGAAAACAAAATCATGAAAAACAGTAGGGATCCAGCTCTTGCGGAAGTAGAGGATCTGTGTAAATTTCGTGAAAATGGCAAGAAAATACGAACTGCAGAGAGAACAAACAAAAGAAATCAACTTGATGGCATACTCGCCAAGTAATAATTGGTAGGGGTTAATCAGTTTCATCTGTCAGCAAAGCAACATCTACATATATTGTTGGAGAGTGGATGGTAAACGATAGGAGGATTGGTGTATACATGGTCAAATTGGCAACATGGTCACCGCCTCATACTAACGTCGATGTTTTGTGGAGTTGCAGTCTGTATGAACGGTTAACTTCAGTCCTGGGTTGAAGTTAAGACCACCAGTTAACTTTGTAGTAAACGGGTGGATTTAACAGTGGAGCATCAACGCTGTGTTACAGTAATTGAACGGTCAACTTCAGTCTCATCGAAGTTATCGCCAGGAGCCACTGTTATCGTCAACAATTAAAGGGTAGTGTCGCCATTAATAGTTGCTTATATTTTGCTGGAATAATCATCGATCAAATTAGAAATCAGGGCTTGACATAACGAGCTGCAGGTCGCATTTGCGACTTGAAATTTGGAAATACGAACTGAGATTTTTATCAGCTTGTACCAAGTCGCAAAATGTGACCTGGAATATCTGACGTATGCAAGCTGAGTTTTTACACTTCTCGACAGATGCCTGGCAAATACAAAGCAACTCTTGTGAATTCAACTGTATTGGTTGTTGCCAAATCTAGTTCAAAGGAACACTAACCCAGAACAGCCCTCCCGATAACTTGTAAGCATGTCGCGTGAACATGGGATAATGCAGAATCAATCTTTGACGCGTTTCATTGGCTAGCATATTCAGGTATTTTTGCTAAGTTCCGGATTCTCGGAAGAAAGTTTCGGGACACGGCATAACACGTGATAAATCGTCACAAAACAGTGCTGTTTCTAATAATTCTTAAGCGATCAACTTACTAAAGTTTGTGGTGGAAAAACGACAATATCCCTGATATCGTACTGCGGCACTGGTGTCGGTCCCGTTATTAGGGCGTAAGCCGTCCCGGTAGACAATCGTGACTTAGAAATGTGCGTCTTGTTTTTTATCATGTAGGAGAGCAAAAGTGAAAGTGACAACCCTATTAATCGCCAGGTCTTTACTTTCAGCAAAGTAGTTTTTGAGTTGCCAAGAAATTCTCAAGCCCCTTTACTTGTTTCTTTGACCACATGCGTGAAATATGATTTTTCTTTCACACGTTGTTGCCAAAGTAAAATGGAGGCCTACTCCAGTGATTCATGTGCTTGAACTCACGCGGGCGCATCACTCCAAAGCTGCACATCATAACAGAACAGCAACAGTCCTAAATGAAATAGTATACTCGACCTGGCATTTTGGCTCTGTTAAACATCCGGGTGCCAGTGGTTTATTTGAAAATGAACTTAATAGATTCCCGAGACCGAACCCAGAACTGATTTCCTATTCCGATGTTGCCCGCGGTCGATGATCCCTAAACCCGATATTGTATGCCCGTAGCCAGCTATTGCAACTTAACGAGTAGTTGGGAAATTGTTTTGACCAAAGTTTTTATTCTTCATGTATCCCCCTGGCAAGTTTTCGCTCCCCGGACCACCGTCGGCGTAAAATGTTCAGACTCCAATAGAAACAATCTTGTTCCGGCTGAAGCGGGCAATTGAAATCCAAATTATCCCGGTTGGCTAAAAAGGGTACAGTGTAGGTGGTAACGATACCCAGGAAGTCACCCCTACTAGATGGAGTTTGCCTCGCAAAATCATATAATGTTTCTTACCGTTCCAGTCTTTCAATATCTTATTACGGCAAACACTCGGGTTAATGACTATGCTCACGCTTACGCCTACTCCCTACCTTTGAGGTGTTTATAATAAGTGATCACTGATCTACGTAAGCGCTTCCCCCCACTTTTTGAGAATTTCCAATTAAGCACCCACAGTTCAGGCTATCGCCCATCTTAGCGCACTACAAACGACCGTGCGTTATATGAAGTTGACACTATAATAGTGAGTCACTCTCAAAAACGTCTTTCTCAATATGTAAAAAACGAACTCCGGCTTTGTTTTATACCTCCGAAAGAAAGTTAACACCAGTGACATGCGTGTCGTTTAGTGACTGACCTATTTTCCCTTACATGGAAGGTATTGAGGAGCAAACGTGAATTACCTGATGGAAACACGCACGGAGTCGGGAATTATTTCGAGGATATTCATTTTATTTAAAACTAATTGTTGGGTAGGTAACGAGCCTAAGTTCCACATTTTTTGAGAATTTTGCACTGAATTATTCCTGCACATCTAAATACATCATTCGGTTAGGCCGCATCGTTTCAAGGATTTTTTCTGCAGATGTTTTTCAGACGTCGAGTTAGGTTACAAAATTTGGGCTGCGAACAAAAAATAGAGGGAGTTTGCACTCCCATTATTTTAGTTAGTTTGATGACAGCTACATTGCAGGTCAGACCTAGCAAAATCACGGATATTTTTTCAACAGGCATTTTCTCCCTTTTTACATCGCAAACTTAGCTTCTCAAATGCACGTGTCAGTTAGAGAGCATTGATTCAACTTTCACGTCGGCAACTAGCCTTGGGCTCTAGAGCCTTTCAATGGCGGTCGTGAGAAACAGTAACGAGACGTACCTGCATGAACGAACTCAGTTTTGCGATCTGAAGTTTGTGAGTATTTAACGCTGCAGGTAAAAAAGCATAATCTAATCGTTTTCTTGATGATCTACAAAATCAGTTTTGGCGCGTAAAATGGCAGGAAAATTTTGCGACCTGGCATTTATGAATGCGAGCTAGATTTTGAAAATGCGACCTGGGATTTTGGCTAGGTCGCAAAATGCGAACTGGCGATTTTAATTGTGTCGAGCCCTGGAAATAAGTTTTGTCCGTTGGCACACATACATATTCTCAAACTGTCGTGTGCATGGTGTGCATCTGCGCTACCTTGTGATTACTTTGATGATGACAGCGTCACCTACCGTTTTCTTTGATACCGTTAACTACCGAAGCTGTTGTGAATGATTCAATTAACTTTGCAGTTTATATTGATGCACCACTGGTATGAAGGAGCCATAGTACACGTGAACTTGCAGTGAACTAACTACAAGTCAAATGTAAAACATCATTACTACTGATAACAAAATTAATGAAGATAGTCTAAAGCAATTGAAACTCATTAATTTAGTCTGTAATCAAACCAACGTTACCCATAGGTTATGTCATGGCAGCGTAGCAGTGAAAAAGGTGGGGCTATAGCCTCCCGAGCCCCCTATGGTGCGCTGCCCATATATGTTCATATTGCCTCCCGGTGCTCTAGACTGATGAATTTCAATATTCTCTTTGCACAATACCACAGTGCACTCTCTGAATCTATAGTATTGACCCACAATGCAGGTCACTTATTGCCCAGCTGTATACTGCTGCCATGCCATTCACAACAAAGTATCTTTAGTTTGTGAGTAGTTATTTTGATGCCAATGAAATTTCACTTCTGCACAGTGAGTTGCAATGCAGTAAAAAATGACTGAGACAGGATAAAACATTCTTCACTAATGTGCAACTCGGCTCAGAAGTGTGTTTGCATCCTTTTATTTTGAAAACTTGGTCCATGCATTTTTCTGCCTCCGCAATTGAAGAGCAGTAGTTAGTTAAAGGACGTGGCATATTGTGTGAAAATGTGAATGCTGATTCAAAACTTTGACCTGAACTTGCAAATTAAAGTTGTCTGTTCTACCTATGTCATGAGAATTTGGTTCTCATTCAGTGGTGTGTTTAATTGACCTGATACACTCCTCTGTTCTGTTCATATAATCATCCCGTTGTTGTCAGACTGTTGATCAACCACTTGTAGCCAGACACTATTGATCAACCAGTTGTAGTCACACAGTGTTGATCAACCAGTTGTAGTCAGGCAGTGTTGATCAACCAGTTGTAGTCGGGCAGTGTTGATCAACCAGTTGTAGTCGGGCAGTGTTGATCAACCAGTTGTAGTCAGGCAGTGTTGATCAACCAGTTGTAGTCAGGCAGTGTTGATCAGCCAGTTGTAGTCAGGCAGTGTTGATCAGCTGGTTGTAGTAAGGCAGTGTTGATCAGCCAGTTGTCGTGAGACAGATTATCATGGTCATATTACCAACAGTTTATGAAGTGGTAAGTAATTATGATTATTTCCATCGAAACTATGACTTGCCGTGATGGTAGTGGTTCTTGTTTCTCATTTCAGACAGCGACTATCAGTCAGTTGTCACTAGTGATCCTGTACAGCTTCTGTGTGATGGGGATAGTCTGCAGTCACCTGATGAAGTCATTTGGACTAAAGATGGCACTGATGTGGCAAAGTGGCCACAAGGTGAGGAAGCGATCCAAGTGGTTAGAGTAATGTCACGTGGTATTACAGTTGTACATGATGGCGAGATTGGGTTTTGCTTTAAATACCACGTTTTCTTATACTCTAAAAATTTACCTGGTTGTTCAGGGTTTGGGCCAGGCTTATTTCAGTTTGCACCTAAATTTGACTTGAGTACTCACCTGTAACTTACGTCACCCAATTGGTTTTCAGAACTGCAAGGTACACCTTCAAATTTTGAAACTGAATTAGTTCCGAGTCGTTTAGTGTATCATCCTTGAAGTCAATACTGGGGGACATCATTTCCTGTTTTAAGACTGTTGGTGCAAAATGCTGAAATTGGAGCATTACGAGGAACACCAAAATGTTCAGAATTAAGTAAATTCAATTTGTGCTGGAAAATTGGTGCCCACAATTTTAGAGATTGTCACAAACTGGAGAATTTTAACTGAAATTTTAGTAAGAAGCAAGATATACAGTTTTTGATTTGAGGGGATTTTTCTTTATTTTCAGCGTTTATATTCATGTAGTTTTGGCTCACATTGTGTCACATGTTATTCAAAGCTGCGAGGTATTGTATTATGAGTTCACAATTAATTATGTTATATTTTGGCAAACGTGGTTGATGCACTTGATGCATTTTAAATGTTTGACCGTTATATTGTGTTGATTGCTGTAGTGCTGTAAGAGATGCTGTTATATTGTGTTGATTGCTGTAGTGCTGTGAGAGATGCTGTTATATTGTGTTGATTGCTGTAGTGCTGTGAGAGATGCTGTTATATTGTGTTGATTGCTGTAGTGCTGTGAGAGATGCTGTTATATTGTGTTGATTGCTGTAGTGCTGTGAGAGATGATCAGTTATGGAGGTCACCCTTGACACAATGTACTCATCTTTGTCCTACTGCATGTTGACAGCTGAACTCATGTCCAATATTCGTAGCTGTGCTCAAGTGACATGTCATACATTGATTCATCACTGTTCATGGCCATCTAGTTATGTTCAAGTGACATGTCATACATTGATTCATCACTGTTCATGGCCATCTTGTTGTGTTCAAGTGACATGTCATACATTGATTCATCACTGTTCATGGCCATCTAATTGTGTTCAAGTGACATGTCATACATTGATTCATCACTGTTCATGGCCATCTAGTTGTGTTCAAGTGACATGTCATACATTGATTCATCACTGTTCATGGCCATCTAGTTGTGTTCAAGTGACATGTCATACATTCAACACTGTTCATGGCCCATCTTTAGTCTTCAGTTCTCTTCTAGGTGTTCCTTCCTTGTCTAATGAGCGATACACAATTCACCAAGATAGACTGGACATTAGTCAAACCCTGGTGTCAGACACTGGCCTCTATGTATGTCATACGTACTTTAATGAGACCAGCCTGGACAATGTCACTACAGAACTGGTGGTCAAAGGTAGGATTTGACAACATAGTTCCCTCATCTGGTGATAGTAAATGAAATTTTCTAAATTCAACTCCAAACTTTAACAAACATTTGAAGGGTAAAGGTGTTGGTAAACGCCCATTTTCACGTGACGAGAGTTTGTTTATCATTTATCAAAATCTTTGTGTCACGTTTGCTGTAAAGCTCCAAGTGTGTGCACTTTAATTGTGTCAATAATAATGATGTCAGACTTTGACAGGGTATTGCCATCTGGCCAATGTATTTTCAAAGGAAGCTAGTTGTTAACTTCCTTTCGTTGAAACTAGTTTTGGTGAAGTACAATGGAGATGCAACTTGTGTGTTTTTTCTTTGGGTTGGAACTGACTCAGTTCATTAACTACGGTTAGTATAATCCTAACTCATCTCTGGGAAAAAAGGAAAGTTGCTGAAATTGAAATTGAAATTGGTGAAAATGTGAATACGTGGAACTATTATTAAGCGTGGTTACATGGTATCCTGTTTTATGCAAATGCAAGTCTTATGAAAATGTTATTTCTATTATGACTGCTTGGTGAACAGGTTTGGCATTTTTGCAAATTTTAGGAGAAAGGAAATGTTAGGGACTAAATGCAAACTTAAAGTGCTATAAACCGTTTCTGATCAGCCCTAGTTTATGTTGCCTGATGTACATGGTAGTGCATAGTAATGGCTCCCGTTGTGCACCACTAGCACGTGGCTGTGGCTCTTAGATAGGGTTTATTTTCTCATACTTGAATTACACACATTTCACACTTTGTCATTTATGTGCAGTGCGAATGATCGCTCAAGTGTTGGGATTATCACCTTTACAGACAAACCTTCAACCCCTGCTGCTCTGCAAGTACTGACTGTCCTATCCAGGTGGGCATCATTTAAGTGGGAGGCAAGTCAAGACAATAATGACCCCATCTTGTATTACAAGTTACAGATCAAGTGAGTGACATTGTACTTTCTCTGTGACTCTTGAATTTTAATGCAGCGCCATCTTTGGGTGGAACCCGGTCTTTAATTTTTGATACATGTTTCATAATCTCCTTAGAAAAGAGTCACTGCTGCCATCTTGATTTTGAAATTTGCATTTTCAGTTTGACCAAATTTGCACTGTGCGGGTCTTTAAAGGGATTTTCGTAAACCCTGTTTTGGCAATTTTAACAAGTCTTTGTATTACCCCTGGTAATGCACTTTTGGTGTCTCACTTGAATGATACAAACATTATTCAACTAAAAATACTTGCAGTACATGCCAAAAGAAAATAAAAAATAAATCAAATATATGCTGGAATGCCATGCAATTACTGACGGATAAGTATATAAAAATAGTAAGAATAAAACGCAGAGCGTCGGTACTAAAATTTCTTAAAATATTCCCCCCATTTTGAGCGATGCGCTCTGTCAAGGGTTTGATACAGACTGCCGATTAGATGGATATAAATCAAATCTAACAGCCACCTATCTCCATGCGGTCACCAGTGCGATTTTATTTATGTCCATCTGTTCAGCATTCTGTATCATACCCTTGACAAAGAGCGCATCGCTCGAAAAATGGGGAATATTTAACATATTTAAGTACCGACGTTTGTCGTTTTATTTTTACTACAACTATTTTATGGAATCGATAAGTGCGTCACCTTGAACGCAACTTTTTGTTCAAAGGTTGTGATAAATAAAACTGAAATCAAATGAAAATCATTTGGTGCTTTTCTCGTATTACCATACTGCACCTTTCATTCATGATAGCACCGTTAGGTTTCATTGGTCCTCCGTAAGTCGGTCATCACATTGTTGGTCAGCATATCCAGTTACAACTTGTCCAATAGGGGCACTCAGAAATGTCTCACAGAAATGAGGTAGAAACAGACGAATATTATGAAAAATAAAGCTTGTCTCATACTTTCCGAAATGTGCTTTTAAATGTTTCGGGACTAGGTTTCATGGACCCCAAAAATATTGGAAGGTGGGTCCACTAGACCCCAGTTCTTGGAAGAGTAGAGTGAACACTGCGGCTCATTATGCTATATTCTTTTGCCTTATGTATTGGTAAACGTTTTCTAATTATGAGGTGAAACTAAAATTCCTATATTTGTAGCCTTGCTTATAAATAATTACAGTTCATATTAAACAGTTGTACACTACAAATCATGGTGGCAACTATCAAACATCAGTTATATCTACAGGTGTTGAAAATTTTGAGAGAATAAATTAAATTAACTCAAAAATGTAATGTTTTACTGCGCGTAAATATGGTTGTTTTACGTGACAGAAAACTGGTGCATTATTTTCATTGCTTTATTTCAGTCTGTGAAATGTGTTATGTTGAAGAATTATGGTTTTTGAAGAAAGTTTGTTGATCAAAGTTTTCAGACTAAGCATATTGTTTACATTGCTATTGTTTTGACAGGAAAGTGATGTTGGCCTCTTGGGATAGCTCTGAAGATTTCCGGATAACTGGCTCTGCTACCAACTTTAGCTTGGAAACAACATCTGACCTTCAACCTCATAAAGAATACCAAGCTAGAGTGGCGGCGATGAACAAAGTTGGAATGAGTGGCTGGAGTAACATTGTCAGTTTTGAAACAGAGGAAGATAGTAAGTGTACAGCAGTTTACAAATATGAATAATTTTGAAACAGAGGAAGATAGTAAGTGTACAGCTGTTTACAAAACTGAATCATTTTGAAACAGAGGAAGATAGTAAGTGTACAGCTGTTTACAAATATGAATAATTTTGAAACAGAGGAAGATAGTAAGTGTACAGCAGTTTACAAATATGAATAATTTTGAAACAGAGGAAGATAGTAAGTGTACAGCTGTTTACAAATATGAATAATTTTGTGTCACGCTTCCACTTGTTTGGTTAAATGAAATTGGTGTTTTTTGAAATTTGGTTATTGTGGACAGATCTTGTAAGAAGTATTGATTTTTTCTTGTGGTTCATTTTAGTGTTTTTATGGGAATTCATTGTGGTTCTTGTTGCCATTAGTCCAAGAAAATCATTGTTCTTGGTCATCAACTGTTGTCATTGTGTCATTGTAGTCCAAGATGGTCATCATTCTTGGTCATGAACAGTCATTGTTATGTCATTGCCATTATCAATCATCACCGCTGTCGCCACAAATGGTCTTCGTCATCGTCACTATTACGGTCATAAATCATCTTCAGTTTTATAAAATTTTGGATCATGAGTATGCTGCTTGCAGAACTGATTAACATAAATTAGTTCTGCAAATAAACTGTTCTGTAAATTTATTATAGACATCCAAGACAATCACTGGGTCACAATTACTAACAGTAGATAATTGGCTGTGTCACTACTAGGTATTCACTGGGTCTCAACTAGATAATCACTGGGTCTCAACTAGATATTCGCAGGGTCTCAACTAGGTATTCACTGGATCTCAACTAGATATTCACTGGGTCTCAACTAGATAATCACTGGGTCTCAACTAGATATTCACTGGGTCACAGCTAGATATTCACTGGGTCTCAACTAGATATTCAGTGGGTCTCAACTAGATATTCGCAGGGTCTCAACTAGATATTCACTGGGTCTCAACTAGATATTCACTGGGTCACAGCTAGATATTCACTAGATTTTCACTGGGTCACTGCTAGATAATTACTGGGTCTCAAGTAGATTATTGCAGGGTCACAACTAGATGATCACTGGGTCGTAACTAGGTAATCTCTGAGTCACAGCTATATAATCGTGGGGTCATGAATTACTAGCAGTAGATATTTGCTGTGGTACAACTAGATAATCCAGTCAATTACATTGGATAAAGAATGTAACCTACTCTTTGTTTCCATACCTTTTTCAATGTTTGATTTCCAAGTGTCTAACGCAGTTTCATTTTATTTCCTCACTGTAAGGTTAAGAAGATTGTAGCATTGTGTAAATTCAGTAACCTTATGTTTAGTCTCATTGCTAAGAGTCATTCATTAACCTTATGTTTAGTATATTTGTTAATAGTATTCATTAACCTTGTTTTGTCTATTTGTTCACAGTATTCATTAACCTTATGTTTAGTCTATTTGGTAGCAGTCATTCAAAACGAGCAGAGTACGTGGAAGTTGTGACAGATAATGTAGAGGATGTGCATGTCAGTTGTGTTAATGTAGTCATGCTTGTCTCCAGTTCCCAGCATTCCCCTGGTGTACAGTGCGACAGGTCAGACTAGTACTACTGCCAACATCTCCTGGCAACGACCAGAGCATCCTAACGGCGTTCTCAAAGATTATACCGTTCATGTGGAACAAATACTCACCAATGGCAGTAGAAAACTGCCGTCATCAGGACTAGGACTGAACACAGGCAGTAACCAATGGAAAAAGACATTCATGATGAGAATCGGCAACCTCAGTAAGTGTACCCACATTGTTATTGGTCCTTCATCAAAATAGTATTAAACAGTGTGTACATCGTTTATCATAGTATAGAGAAAATGCTATTTTCACCTCATTTCTTCGCAGAACTCCTAGGATGGTCGAAACAAAAATCTACTTAGATATTGCTAAATATCTCAGGAAATTTCATTTTTGTTCAGCTCATGCGAGTGCAACATCTCTGTTGATTCTGACCCAAATGTGAGTCACATGATGTCTAGTCTGATCTTTGATGAAAACAACTACCATGGGTTTATGGGTATCAAAACTGTTGGTCACGTGATAATTGCAGGTCACGCTTTATCGTAACATTATATTGCTGATTGTTTAAGTTTTTTAAGTTCACTAATTAACCCCATCTCTTCGTAGTATCTTGATCTGTTCATTCACTTGACTCATCAGTCATAATGTAACTGTGGTCACTTGAGTCATCCATCGTCATGTATCTGTGCTGTCATTGTGTTTTGCAGGGAATTTTTATGTAGTCTTTAACCACTGTGGTAATACTGTAACATCATTTCTAAAATCTATTGATCTATGTACTCTAACCTAGACCATTTACATTCAGGCACTGCATTTGGTCGGTCATTTCTCTGGTCATGTTCGAGTGTCACAACCATAGACATCACATAGACTGGGTGTGTGCCACTCAGATACATGCAGCTCCCGTTGTCAATATGACGCCATATTGGAGGGTGTTACACAGGACAAAAATGTTGGAAAACACTGTGAGCCCTATGGCATCAGTCATAAAATCGGCGGGCTCGCAGTGTTATGCTTGCAGCCAACGAGTTAAGATTTTTGGTCCTGCCTTTGAGTCATAGGTTTTTTGGTTCGGCCATGGAGTTTAGAGGTGCTGACACTAGGTTTTTATGTTCTGCCACCATAGTTTAAGCGGAGCGATAATGCGTTGTTTCCACTTCAGTCTTGGGGATTGAGACCATATAAGATCAATTAAAAAATAATTATTGACCAGCATATGCTGTTATCCAATGATAATGCTGTTTTTTAATTTAAGTAAATATTTGGTATCAATGACAACCATATGTATTTTTACTTGTTCTGAAATATAACATCCCCGAACCTACTCGCTAGCTATCAAAATCAGTACATCTAAGTGAATAAAATGTATTTGCTATTGAAATATATACTGCTAATTTCTTAATAAGTATTCCAAAATCAGATTTCTTCTGTTGTATTAAAACAAACATTATCCCTGCAAAATCTGTACTTATGTTAAACTTGATATTGGAAATTTTGTGGATTTGCACTGCTTGCTTACGAGCTCTTTGTTTTGTGACTCAAAACTTGCGCAAAAAAGTAAAGTGCATAGTAACCAAAATATCAAACTTCTACGACTGAATTGCGCATCCAACCTATACCCAAAGTACAGAATTTCCCACAAGAAACTTAGTGGAAATATACCCAACCGAGCCGCTGTAGCATTGAATAGTGACCCTGTGAAAAATGACCCCGGCTAGTTTTTTTACAGGGTTTAAATTTAATGTGAAGAATTTTTAGCCCATGAAAAAATGACCTCACGTCCGTGAAAACTCGTCCCGTCATTATTCAACGGTTCCATGGGCGGATCCAGAATTTTGATTTGGGGGTGCCAAGGCAGAGGATCACATACGTGCACCCAGCCTAAAATATAGTGGGGGGGCTCGAATTTCACGTTCATGCGGACCTTTTACTGGAACAAGAAGACGAGTACTAAAAAACAGGGTACTAGGTTCAACCCCATGCATTGTGTATTCGCGACACATTCCTGTCGACGTTTTGTTTCTCTAAGAAGGGTGACACGAATTAAATGATAAATTTGCACGATCTTACTGGTTTCTCTTGAAAAAAATGAAAAAAAAATAAAACGCTCACAGTGGATAACAAGCGTGCAGCCGCTTAGACAATTCGAGAATCTGCCACTGGTTGCGATCTTCTGTTAGTTTGATATTTTCCCTATCGACTGAATGACACTTAAAAAAACACATGTAAGTGTGACATCACATGATTTTTTGTGTTTCTGGAAAAAAATCACACTCTTCCGCCTCTTAATTCGTTAGATATCGTGCTTTGAAAAGAGCATTTTGCCCTGTTTGTTTACACAGCAATTAGCTGTGTCACGTGACTAGTAACAATCTCCAATATGGCGTCAAGTTGTCAGCTGCAGTAGTGCGTGCGCCCGGTCTATAGTATTGAGATGACTATGGTCACAACGGTCTTGGAAGAATGAGCAAGACTGTATTGTACACTGGTCATCAGTGTTGAGCACAAGCTGGGTTTGAACCAGGTACCTCTAGATTCTCTGTCCAATAAACCAATAGATTTTAGAAATGAATATGTATGTTATCATATGATGACTTTCAAAATTCCCATCAAAGTATGTTCTGTGGGAGTGGTTATTAATACTGTTGCAATGTTGTTCTAATATCTCGGAGTGGTTATTAATACTATTGAAATGTTCTAGCTCCATACAGCCAGTACTGTGTGTATGTGACTGCCTCGACAGAGAAAGGCAGAAGTCCCAAACCTAAAACGTGCTTCAACCTTATCACAGATGTGGCAGGTATGTACCTGACTGTAGGCATTTTCCGTGACCCCCTGACCCTAATTAATTATGCATGAAACCTTTTGTCACTTTCCCACCAACACTACAACTCCCCTGTTTTGCACTTCTGCTATATGGGAAAGTATAACTCCTATATTAAGCTATAATTGTAACTCCTATAGTTAGCTATTGCAACTTGTCACAAAGTAAACGGATTATTGTACAATGTGGCATAATTATGCTTCAGTGGGAAATGTTAACTCCATTTGCTAGATGTCGCTAGATGTCGCAGCATCAATCGCTCGAGACACAATGAGACATAGTCATTCCTTTGTCTTTCATTACCAATTACTATAAATAGTCGCATGTAAAAGAAAAAGATAACAAAAATCTGACTAAGAATAACACTAATTAATCAGGCTTTAAGATGTCTAGAAAACTTTATTAATCTCGCATAACGTATTCGCCGTAATAACCGCCCAGGGCGCTTAGAAAAGTTCGGTTCAGGAGGGGCGCTTATTATAACCCAAGGCGGTTGAAATCCGGTCTCCGAAACGGGTGAAATCGGAAGCTAAGATTCATCAAATTTACGTTCTGTGACATATCTGTAATCTATGAAAGACTTCCAACAAAACTGTGGTGAATTGCTATCAAACTTTGCTAAATTACGATCATTTTACAGAAAATTGTGTTGAAATCCCAGGGCGAAAACTCGCCGACTGACTGCCTCAAAATTGCCGTCTTCGATATGGCGACTTCAATGCTTGAATAAAAATAGTTTTGACTCAAGCAAATTACCTGAGATCCTCATTAAGTTTTCTAAGTAGCGTCCCTAAGACTTTTTTAAGTTCCCGTGGAGTCTGGATTTACGGCAGTTTTAAGTACAAATCTGCGCAACATCGTGCCATCTACATGTATTATCGGCAACACGGCGAGAAAAATGTCTGGACGAACACACATGTTGTTGTCACGTGACGTTTGTTTTGAAGTTCGTCTGCGTGTAACCAGAGTTCATTTGCCAAAGCAGAGACCGTCTTTTGGCCAGAGCAACGCAATCTAATGAGCTAGATGTGCATTGCGTCTAAAGAAATTTGCACAAGCAGTAGGCCTAAACCAGAGCGTGTTTCATTCAGCACTTGCCGGTCTCGTGCTAAAAATGTTTGACATTTGTTTCGGTAAGGCCCATATTAGTCGCCGTGTAGCTGGATGCGTACGTAACTATCTCACAGTTATTTTTCGGTGTAAGGGTGTGTAAGCATTCACTGTCAGTTGTCATTTTATCGGATATTCGGCTTAAAAACACCAATTATGGTTAATCAAACAATCCATCTAAAAAGTAACGCAAACATGTTTTATAGTATTAGGAATTGTTTGAAATTAGGGCCAATATTCATTTCTTACCGATGCTATGCTACCCGTTTCATGAATGGATAGTTCCCGACTAATGTCTTTAATGACATCTAGGTTCATATATGTAGCGCGCGCTTTCTGGCCACGTGCGTTCAACACGGAGTTATTTTTATTCATGAGACAGTCGATGTGTCTACTGAATGGTCAGACCATAGTGGGACACGGTCGTCGCGAAAGTAGCAACGCTGTTGCATTCTTTTTGAAGCGCTGTGTTACTTTGAAGTGTATAGTAACGGCTAAATACAAAGGTAGCAGTGCGGCTGGTGATCTAGAAGACCCGTGCAAAACTTTTTTGATAAATTGAAGACGTTACTGTAGTTGAGTTTTAGGACTGAAGGTACGTCATTGTTCGCATGTACACGTTCATGGACTGGGCGCTTATTTCAGTAAAGTCTGAAAACATGTGGGGGGGGCGCTTATAGGGGCATGGGCGGTTATTACGGCGAATACGGTACTCTCAATACTATGATTCAAATTCTCCATCTGTTGTTTAAATTGGAGAACTAAAGGTAACTCTGATATTGCCAGTTAATGGGAAAGGTAAGTGCAGTTGTGGTTGAGTTGCAATAGATGGGAGTTCCTGGTTTTGGTGTTGTTGGGAAAGCCATCTTAAAGTGACATGTATTTCAGAGTCGTGCGTCTTTATTGAATATTTACATGTGATCAGAACTCGGTTCTACCGCAAGGCAGTCATTTGCATAGTTACTCAGTTAAGTGAACGTCTCTGTACATGATGCAAGGTGTGTATCGTACTCGTCCGGGTTATGGCCCATGCTCGGCTTACTGCCCACCTCCAATTTTTCATGATCGAGACTTTCGTAAAAGTATCTGTGCTTCTGTGAACGTTCGTCGCACAAAATTAAAATTCCAAAACGTGCGCAACTCGCTTACCTTTCTGTGACAATCAATCAGTTTTAGCGGAACTGGGGTCTTGCCTAACTATGGCGGTAAAATACCCATATTGTTATGCCCTTTACTGAAGGAGACAATTGTTTCCTGTGGCTCACACGCGGAACTCTTGTACTGATTACTGAGACAGCGCTTGTGGAATGTATTTCATTTGCTGTAGAAGAACAGCGAAGCAGTACTTGACAAGGATATCACGTCCATGGCACACCTTTATGTGATTCCCCGTGACACTACACGAAACCACTCACGCTGTTTGCGGTGCATCCACTTCTCTAGCTTTTCCAAGATCAGCATGATGAATTGTTCAGTTGAATTGCTGTTTATTTAAAACACTCCAATCAACAATCTTCAATGGTATATATTCTTAGTTACCAAACTGAGCACCCTTCATAAGCTATGTTTTGTCTCAGTTATGACAAAGTTCTACCAGATTTATTGTAATCATCTGTTTTTGGTCAGTGTGATGTAGCATGTAACATATGAAATGCTCTCTTGTGGGCATAAGTGTCCGTCCAATGAGAAAGATGCATTGGGTATTAATTTGCAGTTGGAAAGCTATATTTTTTATCAAATTTGTTGGCTTTCAGTTCTGATATAATTTGACAGTGTCAAAATGTCTGACTGTACAGACATGGAACTCTTATTTGCCTTTTGGGAACATGTTTTAATACGTCTGCTTTTGATGAACTTGTTCTACTATCTGTCAATAGGTGTCACTGGAACTTAATGAAAAATCAATTAATGCTAGTGTCACAGATATATGTCAATTGATCTGCAGAGCAGTAAGGACTGCTCAGATGTTATGTTCTGTGTATGCAGCTGATTATAGTTTGGATCTTATGTTGATCATATGGACATTTTGAAGCTATCTAAATCTCACAGCTTTATGAATCATCTAACTCATGGATTGAAGCAAGGTTTGTAAGATGCAAGCTATACGAATAGGACCTGGTTCTCGAACAGTCTAAAAAGTTGATTTTTTTGGCTTTTGGGTTTGGTTTTCAGTCTGCTCCTGAGCAGGCTATAGATTTCTGTCATCAGGTTTCAAGTTGTAGACAGATTTTTGGACTTTTAGTCGTAGGCTGATTTCATGAAACCAGCTAAGCCATCCGTAGACTGCTTTTTGCCCAAAGACAAAGGCTCTTCAAGAGACATCTCCCCAACAGTTAAAGATGTATTTGCATGCTCCTAACTATGCTAATGTATAGCAGGAATTAAGCGACAATGCTATTTGAACATCATCTACACTAAACGAATTGCAGTTGTATTAATTACCAATTTCTTAATGTGAAAACAAAAAAATCTGCAAATTGGTGACCTTTGCAGTAATGATGTACCTTGGGGGCTCACATAACCTGCTTCATGCAGTGTTATTACCCAACACCCGGTCATGATACTTACTGGATATGGTAGAGTGATTTGCAACGGATCATTTTCGACGCACAAGTCGTTCTTAAAAACATTTCACAATTTTCATCCTATTTCATATGATATGTTGTGTTTCATATTCACATCGTTATATGTTGTGTTTCATATTCACATCGTTATATGTTGTGTTTCATATTCACATCGTTATATGTTGTGTTTCATATTCACATCGTTATATGTTGTGTTTCATATTCACATCGTTATATGTTGTGTTTCCAACCAATTTGACCATGCAATCACAGAGATAAGGAATTAGTGTGCAAGTTGTACTTTAAGTCAGTCCAAACCTGGACATAAACATGTTGTAATGTAACATTTAGAGCCAAAAGTTTCGGTGCATGTGTACTACACATAGTTGAACGGCATGATCAAGTGTTTGTGAGTGGTTGTATTTTTGCCTATCTTTAGAACAAAAGTTGATGCTATGTTGTTCTCAAACCAAACCATTACTAACTGTTAAGTTTCGTCTTGTTCAACCATTCTGTGTTTAATTATGTTTCTTGCAATGCTCATATGTTATGTACAATATTCTAGCTAATTACCTTGTTGGCATATTTAAACCAGGATTTTAGCAAGTGACTCATTTCTGATTTTACCCATTTGGTGTATATTTGCTGACGGTGGTGTCAACTGGAAAAGCCTGTAAATTATAAAGTATGCCAGCTACTGCTGTATCTAATGCTGGGTAATGACAATGATTGGTTGGAATTCAGAACATGCCTGGCCAGATTTCAAAGTTGATCAAGAAAATTAGGTGACCAAAGTGATTTTTGTGCTGAGTTTGGGTTTAAGAAGGATTTTTCCAAGAAACTACAATTTGTTTACTTTAGGACATATACAGCATGAGTCATACTTTAACACCTGACAATGGCTCTCCCTCAGGTTTCAGTTTCACACGTGTTTAGACTGTGCCATGTATGTGGTGACAATTTTCTCAAACCTAAGTCTAGTGATCTGTTTTCATCTTCTCATATACTGCTGTGGTAAAATCTCACATATTTAGGATACCATATGGCGAACAGGTAATATTATTTTTTCATGAATGACATGTAGCACCAAATTAATGGTTTTCTGTGTTCAAGTTCTGCTCTACAGCAACCAGTATACATTATGCCCATGTTCAAGTTCTACTCTACAGCTACCAGCAGACATTATTCCAAAGAACTCTGGGCATTTGTTAAACTGTTAGAATCTCTTGAAAAATTGGAAAAGGGTCAATTTTGTTGATTATGGTTTGTGATATTTTACCCTGGCTTGTGTGTTGTTGAGTCACTTCTAAAGGATATTACGGTATGTGTTTCTTAGCTACAACCACAGACTCCCCTTCTTGTGCTGTATAATCCACTTGTTATCCATGTTCCAATGTGGTATAATCCACTTGTTATCCATGTTACAATGTGGTATAATCCACTTGTTATCCATGTTCTAGTGTGGTATAATCCACTTGTTATCCATGTTATGTTGTGGTATAATCCACTTGTTATCCATGTTCCAATGTGGTATAATCCACTTGTTATCCATGTTACAATGTGGTATAATCCACTTGTTATCCATGTTCTAGTGTGGTATAATCCACTTGTTATCCATGTTATGTTGTGGTATAATCCACTTGTTATCCATGTTCCAATGTGGTATAATCCACTTGTTATCCATGTTACAATGTGGTATAATCCACTTGTTATCCATGTTCTAGTGTGGTATAATCCACTTGTTATCCATGTTATGTTGTGGTATAATCCACTTGTTATCCATGTTCCAATGTGGTATAATCCACTTGTTATCCATGTTACAATGTGGTATAATCCACTTGTTATCCATGTTCTAGTGTGGTATAATCCACTTGTTATCCATGTTCTAGTGTGGTATGATCCACTTGTTATCCATGTTACAATGTGGTATAATCCACTTGTTATCCATATTATGGTGTGGTATAATCCACTTGTTATCCATGTTACAGTGTGGTATAATCCACTTCTTATCCATGTTACAGTGTGGTATAATCCACTTCTTATCCATGTTACAGCACCAAGTGCACCCCTGTTGCTGAATGTGTCCAGCAATGCCACTGGTGTTGTGGTGGTCGAGTGGTTACCATCTGAGGTATTCAATAAGAGTCTTGATCGTTACGAGGTGCAGCTCACTGATAACAAAACTGGTGCCATCATCAATCGGACAAGAGACGTGACAGACATGAAGGGTGAATATATACCGAAATACACATCAGTAAGTGTTCACCAACAGTGAGAATGTTCACTTGTTTTGTATTGATTGTTTCTTGCAATCTTGTCGTATTCTCAGTGTTCCTTGACACCTACACCCATTATATATATTGTATATATCGTATTACAGTAAAATTTGTCAGTTTGAAATGGTGAAAAATTAAGGAAAATTGAGGTGGGAGGCTGTGCCATATTTTAGATAGAGATAGTGTTGGCTATCCCAAATTCAAGAATTACGATGCACAACGATTATCATTTGTTCATTATACACTATGGGGATGCATGAAAATGTTTCATTGGCGTCCATTTTCTAAGAACTGCTAAGCTTTCATACTCTGTTGGTGTAAACCACTGTGTCCAATATTTGAGAAATGTAATGAACATCTGCATTGTCCATATCCTGAGTTTTAGAATTAAAGAAAATTCGATTTGGCTTGAATGTGGGTATGTTTACAGACTGTCCTAAACTAGATATCTTTTGCCATTGTCTTTCAATTTGTAATATTCATAGTTGGGGGTCACTTGATAGTTTGTCACTTTCCTCAGCAGTAAAAGTGCAATCAAACAAAATGAGTGACTGGAGGATGAGTAATGTCTACAGTAGTGACTGGTGGGTTGAGTGGGTGGGTGGGCAGGTGAGTAATGTCCATACAGTGACTGGGTGGGTGGGTAATGTCTACAGTATAGTGACTGGTGGATGAATAATTCTGTATAGGTACATTAGCGCCGTCACTGTTATGAATTGCAATATACTTACCAGGCAATACACTGTTATGAACCGCAGTACACTTACTAGGCAATACACTGTTATGAACCGCAGTATACTTACTAGGCAATACGTTGTTATGAACTGCAGCATACTTGATAGGCAATACACTGTTATGAATCGCAGTACACTTACTAGGCAATACACTGTTATGAACCGCAGTATACTTACTAGGCAATACACTGTTATGAACCACAGTATACTTACTAGGCAATACACTGTTATGAACCACAGTATACTTACTAGGCAATACACTGTTATGAACTGCAGTATACTTACTGGGCAATACAGTGATATGAACTATAGTATACTTACTAGGCAATACACTGTTATGAACTACAGTATACTTATTTGGCAATACACTGTTATGAACTGCAGTAAAGAAGTTATTGATATCCTGCTACTTGATGCATTGTAAGTATTTTAGGAATTGTGTCAGCGTGCTCGGTAATTGTATCAAATGGGCCATTTTGTTGGCATTGGATGATTGTTATAAGAGGTTTCAGCTCTTGGTGATGTGTCATGACTCATCATTTTCAGCCAGAATTAAGCGGAATTGACCATCGTGATATGGAAACAATATTTTGTCCATGTTCATTTGGCTCCTACTGTCTGTTGAGTCGAGCAAGACTACACTAAGTATTGCTTTTCATTGCAGGCTCGTTTGACAAATATCACTGGTAACACTACATATACTGTGCGTGTGAGAGCTGCTACAATCAGTTTGTTCTCCAGCCCTGAGAATCCAAAATTTATCTATGGCTCCTTGTCCAACTCAATAACGTTGCATTTACCAGGTGAGTTACCAAGATGGCTGTCTAGCTATTGAGTTTTAAGTGATGTCTCTCTGTGTATAGTGATGTCTCTGTGTGTTGAGTGGTGTCACTGTGCGTGTTGAGTGGTGTCTGTGTGTTGAGTGGTGTCTGTGTGTGTTGAGTGGTGTCTGTGTGTTGAGTGGTGTCTGTGTGTTGAGTGGTGTCTCTGTGTGTTGAGTGGTGTCACTGTGTGTTGAGTGGTGTCTCTGTGTGTTGAGTGGTGTCTCTGTGTGTTGAGTGGTGTCTCTGTGTCTCAGTACTTGGGACTTTGTTGTAATACTGCTTTGACACAAGTCTTCTGTCCACACTCTTGTAGTTTGTACAATTATAGTTAGTCTACTGTAGTTTTAGACTATAGTTTGGATACCACGAACATGGGTTAAAGTTGAAGCTGCTCTGAACCTGTGTTCAGTCAAAGAAATTTAATCTTTTGATTTATACGGCTTACCACATAAAACTAGTTTCACCATGTTCCTTACTCAGATAAGTGATTCTGCGAATTGAATGTACAGTTGTTTTAAAATGACAAACCGAAATGTTGGGCCTGGTCTCTTGTAACAACAAACTAGTAGCAAGGAGTGTACTAGTAGAGGAGAGTTTACTCCGCCATTTTATCATTCGCCGCAATGGTCACTGGTCGAAACACTAGCGCTCCAAGCGGTGAATAATCAACACTTAGGAGCGCAGTCCGAACAAAGTAAACACTCATAAATTCATACTTTAATGTCGTTCAATGTGCAATAAAATTACTATGTGATTGAAAATGGTTAGAATACATAAACTAACATCCACTTACAATAAAATGAGAAAGAAAATGTGTATTTTAATCAATATTAAAGTGTATTTGTTTTTATTCTCTTGAAGCTCCCTTCAAAATCCATCATCATGTTTGAGTTCTTAACACGGCAATTATCGTTCCTTATAACAGTTCATACCTCCATGGACTACATAATTTGAATGATTTCCCCTGGGGGTTCAGAGGGGAATTCCCCCCAGGTGCCAGCTAAGGGGGTACCAGGCAAAAACCAGGTGGGCGCCAAATGGGTGTTGACCCCCTCCCAGGGGTGTTACATGGGAGGAGTGCTAAACATGTAAAAAACAATGGGTATGTATGCCACATGGGTGTTGAGCCCTCCCATCGTCACACATTTTGGTTGCTCCTCTGACCATTGACAAACATGTTGCTCCTAGCTCACTGCTGGTTTCATCTCCACCCATGTTCCCTATTCAATGCACCAGGCTACTAGCAATGCAGACAGTTGTTTTGTGCAGTGCGTGTAACACAAGTGAGAAGAAGAAAGCAAGGCAATTCATCATTACCACAAAATCGTAATACAATTTTAGAACATTCCATTATTTCTTAGACATGCCAGTATAGGGCTCAATCCCACTCTCCCACTCACCAACAGTTACAAGTCACTTGCTAATCTGTAGAATAGCTCAGAACTTACAAAATGAAGTAACATTGAGTATATCATCACTCATAACTAGTCAAAGTTCAAAATGTCATGTCAAAAAATCAAGAGGTACTGAACAGCAATCAAAACATTCACTACCCACATAGCTTCATACAAAACTGAATTAAAAAGACTTGGATGATAAAACCAAAATTTTATTTGTATACCCACTGTTCCTATTATCAATAATAGTAAGTATTTCAGGTAAGTTAAAGCCAGACCACAAGGTCATATCTGATACCTAGCCACAACTGGGGCTTAAATAAATCACAGTCTCCAGAAACTTACAAAATAGGCAACACATACACCAACCAATACAACAAGAAAATCTGACCAACCTTGTCAATCTCTATTAATTCACTAGTAAATAACAGCTGCACTTTTCACCAAATAAATGCGTTATAAATAAAGCTGAAAACTAATTTACTCACAGAGGTGTTTGTCATCGAGAAGCAAAATGATATGGATAACTTGGGTTTAACAAAATTTCAGCCCACCACTCAGACTCTGAATGATCCATCAGTTTCACTTTGGCTCTCTCCAAATCACAGGCTAACCATTCATAAAATGTTTCAATCTGTTCAACCTTAGTAAAATAGGAAAACCAAATTTTGACTAATTGTCCTTTCTACACGTGATGTTTCAGTACTTTGTGAGACGATAATCAGAAATGCAAAAAAGCCTATTCCAGAGCTGTAATATAATTTCCCGAGAACTTTTTGACCCTGACATCTTCATTTTTGGTGGATACGGGACATCAAATATTGTTTGGGCACTGCAGTCAATACCAGCTTGTTCTTCATCCATGAACATGGGCTCCTCGAAGTAATGAGAGCATAAGTTGCAGTTCTTGGTCAAATAGGCTGCATCTCTATTCAGAAGGTCAGCTCCCAGTGCTTGCACCTGAACAGAAATCAATGACTGAGAGACTTAGGAACAAACCTCATACTCACTAGGTTCACAGAAGACTGGTAGCCTACACTAAAGTACACTACACTACAGAATTCCTGTCGTACTGTGATTGTGATAAAGACAAAAGCGTTTTGGTGTCAACTGAAAAAAACTCGGACTCAAATGTCAATCCACGGATATTTTAAAAGGGCCGCGCCCCCGCATCATTGACACATATAATTAAGTTTTCAATGACGCACTGCTTAACTTAATTGGTCCAACTGGCACATTAAAATTATGTTGATTTTTTCACCTTTTCACCAAGACCCACAGATTCTCTAACTTGACTCATGACAGACTTGTGGCCCTGTGGCTGTGATTGTGCCATGGCCATGTCACCAGTCATATTACCCATGGCCATGGGTATCATGTTTTTCTAAAATTATCCCTGCGATCGTACGGGTGACATTTTGATTTGGAATTCATGGACTGCAAGTATCCAAAAAGGTGGCAGCCCGGTTGTACAGTAGGCCTAGCGAGCCTACACCGGCTGCAGACAACAGTGGCAACTGGACTGCGATGGACTTGTCTAACAACCGTGAACGGAACACACAAAATGAAAGCCAGTAACAGATAATCCTTACCTTTCTATATCCTTAGGAAACCTAAAAAATGACACGTCTGGGGTTTTCGTGGATGAATTCATACAATTTATCGCACTGCAAAATGCGTCCCTCCCCATTGTTTTAGCGCTTCCTGGTTGACATTTGCTTAGTCACCACTTGGCGGCGCTAGTAGTAGCGGTAACAGCGAACTCACAAGTGAACTCTCCTATACTACTACACTTCTTGCTGGTAGTCTGCACATCACCTCTTGGAAGGAGACTAGTTTTGTAAATGTAACAGTTCTATATGTTCAAGATGTGTTTTTAGCATACTCAATCACTTAATTAATTACATGGTCAGCTGCATATTGAAGTCTGTGTCTTTTTGAACCCATAATGTCATCTCCAGTCAAATTGGCTTGCTTGAACACTTTCAAGTCTAGTTGGTCTTCACTTAGTAACTACACTATTTCAGACGGTGCCTACAATGCTGGTCCTGGCACTGGTGGACAACAGGCTAACATGGCCTATATAGGAATAGGTGTTGGACTGTTGGCTGTTCTTGTGCTTGTTCTACTGGCATTTGTCATTATCAAACGGTAAGTGTTATATAATCATATACCATTATCAAGCTGTAAGTGTTATATCATATACCATTAAACACAGCTATCAGTAAAAGCATGAAAATTTTGAGACATACAGTTGAGTCTAATACTGGAATAAAAACTTACAAATTAAAGTTAGCCTAGCTGAAGTTTGTAAGTTTTTATTCCAGTATTAGACTCAAACTTTATCTACCAACAGCTATCAGTGTTCAGTGTGGAATCATGACATTGTTGCATGCTTCACATTCAAATGAAACCTTTATCAGAACTTTAAATTCTTTTCTCTCTATTCTTATTGATTCATATCAAGATGATTTGTTCAGAATGGTAGCATACATATTAAACTATAGATATTGCATTCTTTAATATTTTTATCAGTTGTGCTTATTTATTTATTTATTTAAACTTCTTTAAAAGACTGGGTGACCACTTCAGTGAATACACTGATTTTCAAGTGGACCCAGTCGGAAATAATTACATGAAGTAAAATACAGACAGCTATGTACAATTAGATTGAAAAGATTAATAAATAAAATAAATTAGTATAAAAATTTAATAGTTAATATGTACAATTAGGTGAATAAATAAGATAAAACAGAGTAAAGTAATGATGAGCTGAGGCGTACAGTCCTGAAGCGCACACTAAGTCCCAGTTATTTTGTTTGAAGAGGTGGACATTGGATGCGTTCACGAACATGGTAGTCCACTGTCCATTTTAAGCAACAGCACCTCTGTAGGCAAAAGTTCTTTTGCCGCAGTTGTTTTTAGGTTTATCTGGTACCAGGCAGCCATAAACACTCGCTCTAGTATTGTAATTGTGAGAATCTGTGACTGCCTTGAATTTAGTAGTAAGGTATTTAGGTGTGAGGTTATTTGTGGCTTTGTACACCATAAAGTTTAAATGAAAGGCACGCCTGTCAACCAGGCTACACCAACAAAGTTTATCGAGGAGGTCAGAAGGGCGACTATAGATGAGTATCAGCCCCTAGCCTTGTTTTGTAATTTTTGAAGTCTATCCTGCAGGAATGATGCACAATTACCCCACACAACATCACAGTAATCAAAATGTCATACAATTAGGCTCCAGTACAGAGTCTGAAGAGTAGCCTGATCACCATAGCTCCTTACTCTGTAGTCTGTACAAAAGCCCAATTCGGTGAGAAACTTTCTTGCACACATACTGTACGTGTTCGTCCCATGATAAGTTATTATCAATCAGAACACCCAGATATTTTTACTTCTCAGTTCCTGCCAGTTGGGTGCTGTTAATAGTAATGGCGATGTTGTTTGGAGACAACACAGTCAGCCTCTGTGTGCTACCAATAGTCATAACGTTGGTATTGAGTGACTTTCAGCCGTTAAGATGCATCATAATAGTCAGTACTACCAAGTGAGCTTTGTATGACTGACAGGCTTCAGAGTGCATAGGTTTACACTGTCACGTTGCACTTACATAATTATACGTTGTGTGTGAGTGCATATCGTCATTTCTGTCTTGGGTGTCCAGTCTTCGCTGCTGTATCTCCTAATTTAACCCTTTGCAGGATCATAATGAGATTTGTAAAATGTGCTCCTATGCAGCTGACGACACACAACGACACGTTTCGAAATCACCTGACATTGGCTATTCCCCCTTGTGGCAATTCTATTTTTATGTATTCTTCTGTCTTCGAAGCTCCTTGATGGATTTTCATGAAATTTGGAAAATTCTAATAGGGAGATAACTTCCCCTTTGTATTTTCTGACATATTCAACATATTCTGTGCTGCTTATTCACCATTTTTATGAAATTTTGCAAATGCTTTTCTCAGGCAGATCTAAACACCACTGGGCCCCCTGGTGACAATTCTAATTTTTATGTTAATCTGTACATCTTTATAGTTCCCTGATATAATTTCATGAAATTTAGGTTGCTATTAAGTATACGACAGCACTTTTTTATGTTTGGACAGATCAGACATATTATATACCACCCAGGAGCAATTTTTATTGTTTTCAAGTCTCTTACTTGACATCAGCCTCTCTGCCTCCACTGGACTGCCCAAAGAATCTTTAATAATATTGCCATGTTTTCCCACTGACCGCAGTACAACTGATATTGTTTATAGGGCGGTCATTTACTCTGGCAACTTTTTTTTCATCCCCTGCTGTTTCTCCAGAAACCTTTGCAGACTATTTGTGTACCTGGCATTAGATGAAATTCTGCGCAACCTAGTGGTCATACCACAAAATGCCCTTAGAAGCATACTGTTTACAGTGTCGCTGTGGGTGCATTTCAACTTGCTGTTCTTGTTCAGTTTGTTATTCTACTTTCTCACTGCTTTTGACTGATGTCTTAACACGCATGATCTTGAAGTCACTTTATTGAAGCTGTTTGATTGCAAAAGCAGGCTGTTACTCTAGCTGGCACCAGGGGGGGGGTTTACTTCCGTAAACCAGATCACTGCTACGTTTTGTATGAGATCCAATCATGACCTGGCCTTGGTGTTATATTAAAGCAATGATCCAGAATTCTTAAAGGGTTGTTTGTGTAAACAACCATAATGCTTTCTGAACTCAATAATTCTACATTCTGACTAGTGTGATCCTGACCAGGGTGGTCAATTATAAGGTCAAGGGTTTTGATGGAGGTGTTTCATGTCAGCATTAATCTGATGGTACGTATCATGTCCTGTGTCTGTGATGAGATTGCAGGGATGCTCCATTTTTTGTTGAATTAAAAAATGGGTGGCTGGTGCTTAAGGACATTCAACAGTCATTAGAATCAAGTGTAAAAACAAGGCATTGAACACTCTAATTTTCATTGTGCCTTGTTTGTATAGCCTTTTCTTGCCAATCACCTAGTCATGGCTGAAGAGACAACATTCTTGACTTTGTATGCTTTATTTACCCTGTATGTGCTTCTGTTCTACTGCAGTTGTGTTTCAAATCAAACTGCTTGTATCTGTTTATATGAGTTTGCTCGTTTTGACTGCCCAGCAGACAGTGCTGCCACCTGTGATGAATAAGGTAGTCTATGTTTTTGTTACTCTACGCATCTCCACCAGGAGGCGCACAGAAGCTGACGAGGATCTGTGGATTGAGGTAGATGACGAGACAAGTAGCGCCAGGTTTGGTAAGTGATTTGGTGTTGTGCCGCATAACAGGGGCACAATAGGGCGTGTTTGGCATGCTGTCCTTGTCCTGTCAGTCCATCTGTCTTTTGCCTGAGCTATGTCTTTGCACTGTGTTTCTTCTCGCTATACTTTGCCTGAACATGCCTTCAGCTTAGTTCCAAAAAATGTGCGAGACTTCCATTCCTGCGCTGCACCATTATTTTTCCATGGAGTGTGTGTTCTGGCTTACAATTTTGTTGTACCAATGGTGTACAGGAGAAAAAAAGCAGATGGTGTGCATGACGTGGATTGCTGGTTTGTGTCAAGGATGCTGCTGTATGTAATAAGCAGGATGGAAGTCTAGGCCGTTGAACAAAGCAGGTTTTTGGCACATTCTCTGTGTGAATTTATCTTAGTGTTGTGTTTTTATGTTGTTTTCTTGTGTATCCAACCACAGGAGACCGACATACCAAAACGACGACTTCTGGATCGATATATCCCAGCCCTTATTGTCAGAGTTTGGTGAGTGAGGGCGCTAGTTGCATGCTGGAAGTTAAGGGGTTTGTTACAATTGCATAACAGCAGATGAGTAAATTGACAGTATAATGCTGCAAGTACAATTTATGTCATTTGTGACGGGGTAGCTGAGTCAGTCTTTGATGTCACATGACCAATTTATATTCATTGCTTTTGCCATGATCACTCCCACAGTTTGTCTTTTTGGAAGATAATGAATACGCTGTAGTTCTTTACTGAACTAACATGAACATAGGGTAACACTGCTTGGTCATTGTATTTTAGTCGCTGTGTTTGGTCATCTTATATGTACCGTGTGTCGGGGGGGGGGGGG
>NMRA01000150.1:624523-650358 GCA_002633005.1 Phoronis australis
CACTATGAAATGATTAATGTTGCCATTGCTTCATGCAGTAGTTCTGTCATGTAGTCATTTCTGTAGGATGTAGTGTTGTCATGAATTCGTTGCTGTATACTGTATGGTATAGAGCTGTCATGAATTTATTGCCATGTAGTGTGGTGTTGTCATGAATCCATTGGTGTTTGGGCTGTGTTCTGTAGTGATATGATCGTGAAGTCATTATGAAAATCAAATGATCATTCAGAAAATCTATCATTGCTTTTGAGATGTCATCTTGAGCATTTATAACAAATAAAGTTTAATAACGTTACTAATGACGTGATTACCATGACGATGTTAATAAACTTTTACTAAAAACATTGCCATACGAATTAATGACAGATTGGTAATAGTCAAAAATCAAATTCTGTTGGATGTGTGCTTACAGAAAATATATTACTTTCACAAAGTTAAAATTTATAGTGCTGTAGGTGAATTGGCTAATACGCAAACTTGCTGTAACCTTCATCGGTTTTTGAATGACATGTGTCAGCTAACTTCATTGCAGTAGCTGATTTCTTAGAAATGATTTGTGTGTTTTAGATTGACGTGATGTTTTGTGCTGTTGACCTGTCAACAGGAAGTTGTGTGTAATTCTTGTCCCTTGGCTCTGTGCTGGTGGTGGACTGTAGTGCAGCCTATATGCTTCTGTGACACTGTTGTGTGTGCAGTCTACATGCTTGTATGACCCTGTTCTGTGTGCAGTCTCTACAATATTGTGTTATATGCTTGATATTATTGCCTTACAGTGTCAATAACAATATATTGCTGTATAACTCTTCAAATGCTCCTCACAGTGTTGTAGATGCTCATTACTTTTCAAAACAATGTCTGATGGTAGCTGCAGTGCAGAATTTGAACATGGAAAACCTTTGATTTGGTTCTGAATGTCCTTTACGAAAAAATGAGAGAACAAAATTTCACTTTTCGACCATGTTCTGTCCTAAGCTGCAGGGATCTTACATATTTTGAAGGAAACTCTCTCTAGGATTGGTTGTTAAATTACTATGATATTGTTTAAAATGAATAGGGAAAGGAAATTCTAAGGGATTGGGTGTAAAATTAATGTGATATTAGAAATGAATAGGGAAAGGAAAGGGTTTTGGTACTCTCCTTTAAACTCACATCTACATAGAAATACAATCATTGTGTTGAAAAAGCATGCATAGTGTTGAATAGTTTCAACAACTGCCTGAGAAAGCCAATGTTGTAAAGTGGTGTTTGAAGTAGTAGACTGTAGCATCCGCTGTTTCAAATGTTTTCAATTGAAAGTTCAACTTATTAAGACTAGCTTGAGCATTATGTACATGTAATATTGAAAACTTCCGCTTTCTTCTTCAAAAAAGCAACCTAAAAAGTGATATTATAAAGGCTGTTAAAAACATGATACATTGGGAATGATATGAAGATTGCAGATGCTTAACACAGAGGCAGTTGAGTTTTTGATTACTGTGTAGTGCAAGTCTGGTGTAAATCAGTGAGGTATACAGGGTTGGACTCCTTTTGTGTGGGACTGTTGGCAGTTATTGGTATTGACTAGTGACATGTTATTGCAGATGATAGTGAAGTTGATTCAGTGCCTGTGGAGAAATGGAGGGAACACGTGGCCTCACTGCATGCAGACAGTAACTTGAAGTTTGCACAGGAGTACGAGGTGAGTATGGCCCAGAGTTAACACGGATATTGCACGCAGACAGTAACGTGGCATTTGCATGGGATTATGAGGTAAGTGTAGACCAGAGTTGACGCACACACTGCATTCAGACTTTAACTTAAAGCTTGCACAGGAGTACAAGTACGACCTAGTGTCAACACCCATACTGCATGCAGACAGTAACTTGAAGTTTGCTCAGGAGTGCGAGGTAAGTATGGCCCAGAGTTGACATGCATACTGCATGCTGACAGTAACCTGAAGTTTGCATGAAAAAATTTAGAATTCAAGGTAAGTACAGCCTTGTGTTGACATGCAACTTGTAGAGGCTCATACTCGGGGTTAGTGCAGTCTGAAATGACTCGCTGTAGATATAGACCGACACGAACCTTGTCGACTGATTGCAGTATCTAGATTTATCATCGCACTATTAATCATTTTTTGTCTGATTGCAATCACTATCTACTAATCATTATTTGTCTAAGTGTAATCATTTTAATTTATTGTGTTACCAACTGTATAGTGCATGTCATTGTAAGGAAGCGTGCTATAAACATGTATTCACATCATGGCATATTTCTCTTCAATTTGTCTTTATTCCTTATAGGAGATCAACATTCAGCAAGACCTAACCTGCAACCACTCTTTAGACGTGGAGAACAAGGCTAAAAATAGATACACAAACATCCTGGCGTGTAAGTTGAATAATTACAAGTTTGTCTACATGTAGTCTGTTATTGTTCACACTCATTATTCACAATGGAGCACCAGTCATCATCATCATCATCGCCCTTGCCTTCGCCACTGCCCTCGCCATCTCCCTTGCCCTTGCGCTTGCCATCTTCACCGTCACTATCTTCATCGTATTCGCAATTCACAATGGAGCTTCATTTTCTGATTCAGGTTGTGACATCTGTTGGCTCCAGTATTTTCATAATTGCAATGCGTTGTGGAACTCCAGTTTTTGGTTCAAATTGATTGAATCATTGTAATACGCAGTTCATGCAGTATTTTCTTTTAGGCAAACATGTCGCTTTGCAATTTTATGCTACCGACCTTTTTAGGCACCAAAAATTTCAATGCAGTGCCTCGCACCACTTCAGTATTTGAACTAATAATTGGGCATACCATTCAGTGTTTGACCTGATAATTGGGCATACCATTCAGTGTTTGTCCTGATTATTGGGCATACCATTCAGTGTTTGACCTGATAATTGGGCATACCATTCAGTGTTTGTCCTGATAATTGGGCATACCATTCAGTGTTTGACCTGATAATTGGGCATACCATTTAGTGTTTGACCTGATAATTGGGCATACCATACTGTGTTTGATCTGTAACATTTTTTTTACATTTAATTGTGTACTTTGTCAAATGTGTGCAAGTACCGGCACATTAGTCGTGTGTTTAGCTCCCGTTGTGTCTTTGTGTTTGATATGGACCTTTAGCAGGAGTTGGCAGCCACCCACCCACCTGTCATTGCAGATTGCACTATTCAGATGTAGTGAAAACTAACGTTTTCCAAGAGGTTTGTCTAATACGGTTCTTTTGCAGCCATTCTAGTCATTCACGTAAGAGTTTGTATCAACTTAGTATGTGATATTGGGGTGTGTAGATACTTGTATACGACTTCTATAGGCAATCAAAAATCATAAAGGAATCGCATGTCCTCTATTTCTTCCTAAATGCTGTATAAAACTTTTTAAGCTCTTGGTTGGATTACCTGTTTACACATTACAATTAATTGAGGGCCCTCTTGGAAAGCAGTGCTATCGCTGAAGAGGCCTGCCCCATTTTAAATATTACATTAAATAAAATAAAATAACTGAAAATAAATTGTATATAAATTAACTCGTTTGCAAAAAATGGTTACGAAAACCCGTAGTATGTAGACAGCAGTTTATACTTAACTAATTGGTATGTTGACAGGAGTTTATACTTCAACTAATTGATATGTAGACAGGAGTTTATACTATAACTAATTGGTGTTTAGACAGGAGTTCATACTATAACTAACTGGTATGTAGTCAGGAGTTTATACTGTAACTAATTGGTATGTTGACTGGAGTTTATACTTTAACTAATTGGTATGTAGACAGGAGTTTATACTGTAACATATTGGTATGTAGACATGGAGTTTATACTTTAACTAATTGGTATGTAGACAGGAGTTTATACTGCAACTAATTGGCATGTAGACAGGAGTTTATACTTTAACTAATTGGTATGTAGACAGGAGTTTATACTTTAACTAATTGGCATGTAGACAGGAGTTTATACAATAACTAATTGGTATGTAGACAGGAGTTTATACTTTAACTAATTGGTATGTAGACAGGAGTTTATTCTCTAACTAATTGATATGTAGTCAGGAGTTTATACTTTAATTAATTGATATGTAGACAGGAGTTTATACTGTAACTAATTGGTATGTAGACAGGAGTTAAATATACTATAACTAATTGGTATGTAGACAAGAGTTTATATTATTATTGTCTGGTAATGGTTCATCAGATGTATTTTCCACTGTTTTGCAGATGACAAAACACGAGTTGTGCTGGCTCCATTGCCTGGGAAACAGAAAGGTTCTGATTACATCAATGCAAACTATGTCGGCGTAAGTGAACTCCCTACCTCTTACTCAGATATGAAAACTGTCACTTGTAGGGCAGTAGTTTTCAAAAAAAAGTTGACGGAAACATTGACTGTATCACTCCAAGTTGCCCCAAATGTGGCAATTTGCTCTTCTTGTCCCAAATGCAACTTAGATCAGTGTTTGTGAATTGATGGTACTGGCTGTACATGTATTTTTCTCTTGACGAAGTACTAACTTGTGTTCCTCACAGTCGTGCTGTTTGGGTTATGAAGTCTGCAATCATTGGAAACTTATGAAAGACCATCTTGCCTCATAATTTCTTAACTCTTCTATGTATAATAGTGTAAATGTCCAACGCCGTTTCTTATGTACTACAAATATAGTGCATTATATCTATATCTATATCTATATATTATTTATTTCTCAACTACTCTATGTATATACACCACCTTACTATTTTGCCTCTCTTTTGATTGGGCTGAACCTAACGCCAAAACAATCCTATGTTTTTCAGTAACATACAGTGGTGCAACAGAACATTTATCCTTTGTTTATTTGTGTTCACACACAAATATTCTTCCACTGCGAATATGCCAGAAAGTTCCCTGGTACAACTTAAAGCTGTTTCAAAACCACCACAGTCTTTCAATTGTTGACCTGTTTTCTCCATTTCATTTTGGAACTCGCAGCTGGTTTTCTCAACTTCTAAACTAAACAAATTTCTGAAAAATTGCGTTATAGTATGTCATCTTTATGGCAATATTAAACTGAATTGAATTATTATTATTATTATTATTATAGTCGCCTGTAAATGCAACTAGCCGTGTCATGCAGACTTCATTCACAATGTTGACATGATGTTGGTAAAGCTACTCAAATGTAACTTAAGTTTGTAACCAAGAAACTAATGCAACTGTTAACTCTATGTTAAATGAGATATGCTATGAACCATTTTTATATGCTCACATAATGTGTGGTTGCCTATTGTCGCCACTTTATCCGGGCGTCTTGGTGTCCAGCATGTGTTCGCTGTAGATCTCAAAAACCGTGATCGGATTTTGTTGAAATTTGGCACATGGTTGTTGGGCATCACTAGGACGGTTCATGCTACTTTTCAATCTTACTAGTCCCCTGGGGTAAGGGAGGCGTAGCTTTTATGAAACTTGATATCAGTGTGTCGGCATGATTCTGTATCTTTGGGGGAAGAGCGTTTCCATGTGATATCTAGAGAACTGATGGGCTAATTACATTGAAACTTAACATTATGAGATTGTGCCAGCTCCAGGTGGTTTTCGTCGGGACTGGACAACTGCTCTGGCTATTTCGTGTGAGGGTTATTCGAGTTGATATGTAGAGAACTGAGGGAAGAATTTCACTGAAAGTTGACATGGGGGTATGTTTGGGCAATGTGGCTCTACCAAGTTTACAGATAGATTTGGCCACTGTAACATCCCTTAAGGGTCATTTAGATTTCGACGTGAGACTTTTCAAGTGTTATTCAGGGGAAGAGCATTTCCCAATGATATCAAGAGAACTGACTGACGGATTTTGCTAAAGCTTGACACGGAGGTATACAATATTGATGTGCATCAATTAATTTTTGGAAGGATTCCACCACTGCAGCACCTCCTAGTGGCTATTTTGGGAAGAATTTCCGGGTGATTGATCTTCAACCAACTGAGAGATTTTAATAAAATGTAAATCCATCACCATTAATTTTTTCCACAGATTCAGCTACTGCAGCACGTCCTAGTGACCATTTTTATGCGCCCACATATTTATATGTGGACGCATTATGCCGTCATCTCTGTCCGTCCGTCCGTCCGTCCGTCCGTCCGTCCGGCGTCCGGCGTCCGCTGCTCTATCTCCAAAACCCTTTGACATACGTTCATGAAATTTGACACATATGTTCCATTCATGAATGGGACGGCATGTGCGAACTTTCAGACGGATCCGACTACCGGTGTGCCCCCTAGTGGCAATTTTAGTTTTTTACGCTTACCTTTGTATCTTCAAAAGTCCTGAACGGATTTTCATGAAATTTGGTATGTAGGCACCTATTAGTGAAATGACGCTATCCTCCCGTTTTCAGATGGATTCGACATAGTTTGCGCCACCTAGTGGCCATTTTTAGTGTTTTCGAGTCTGTTTTTGTGCGTCCACCCCTCTATCAACCAAACGGCTCAAAGGATGATTGTGAAAATTGGCATGCATATGCTTNTAGTGGCAATTTTAGTATTTTACATTGACCTCTGTATTTTCATAGGTCTTCAGGTGTATACTTTGTGTTACTTCGTGACTGTGAAGGAAAAGTTCCAAGTAGAAATTTGTTTCTGGCATTCTAATGCTGTGCTAATCTCGTATGTTGGTAAATTTGTTTTTAATTCTATGTTTCTGTGGTGTTTTAAGCAACTGAGGTATAGGATGTGCTTGTATTATGAAGATTACTCACATTTTGCCCCTAGCCCATTGAGGAGACAATGACCATGCCTTTCCATTTTGCAAAGTATGCCCTCTACTGGCCACTTTATGGTACCAATAAACAACCCTAGAAGGATACCGTATGCGGTGCAATTGTGGGCGCATTTCAACGCTCCGCGTTGCTCTTGTGTTCTCAAGGGGTCTTCATGTGTTGCATGGGAAAAAGAAATTCTGAAAAATGATTGACCACAGACATGTGTGAAGCTAATGATTGACCACAGACATGTGTGAAGCTAATGATTGACCACAGACATGTGTGAAGCTAATGATTGACCACAGACATGTGTGAAGCCAATGATTGACCACAGACATGTGTGAAGCCAATGATTGACCACAGACATGTGTGAAGCTAATGATTGACCACAGACATGTGTGAAGCTAATGATTGACCACAGACATATGTGAAGCTAATGCGCTGAACCCTTCGTTTTTGGGATGGCTTTGTCCACTACAGCATTGTGACAAGGAGCTTCTCATGTGTTGTTTGGGGGAAGAGTGTTTCTGGATGGTATATAGAGAACTTATTGATGGATTTCAATGAAACTTCACATAGTCATGATCATATGCTGGCACCTTTTTGTGGGGATTTCTGTTTTCAAGTGTTGTTTAGGGTAAGAGTGTTTCCAAAATATATCTATAGAATTGATTGACAGATTTCGAAGAAACTTTACGCAGCTGTATATGATTACAATGTGCCGACAGTATTTGGTTTTTGTGCTGATTCGACTACCACAGCACCTCCTAGTGGCCCTTATAAATGTATTTTTGCGATACAACGTGGACACATGTCTACGCTCCAGCGTTGCTCTTGTTCATTTGTTTTAGTGTTTTAATTCTGCCTGCTTGGTATTAAACATAATCCCCTTGAGTACAAACACTGCATAATCTTATAGCAAACTTCTTTCTCTTTACCAGGGTTATGACAATTCCCGGGCATATATTGCCACACAAGGTCCTCTTCCAAACACAATTGATGATTTCTGGCGTCTTGTGTGGGACCGCAATAGCGTTGTTATTGTCATGATAACAAATCTCTACGAGAAAGGAAGGGTAATATTTTGTGAAGGAAGTTGTTTCGAGTGTGTTCTTTATGTTAAGTTATCAATACTTAGCGTATTTACATTCCATACGACACTAGGCAGATCAGATTTTAGACTCTGTGTGGTATATTTTATAAGTGCAATAATCTTGAGTTTACGTGCTTACCATGTAGTTAAGTTTTTACACTTATTCGTATCATGCAATCTTATCCATCTCAATGACTGCTCTTTTATCTTAGAAAAAATGTGACCAATACTGGCCTGAAGAAGTAGGTCAAGAGGCTACTTATGGGTTCATCACTGTTAAGCACCTGCAGAAGACAGAGCTAGCCTTCTACACAGTACGAGTGTTCTCCATAAGGAATAAAGGCAAAAAGGTACTTGAGTCTCTTGGTCACTTATATGAGACCTGTGTACCATACAAAAAATGTGGATTCGTTTGGAAATTTGACTGGTAGTATGCAAGTAAACTTGACCAGGCAAAAATATGGAATTTCGAAGCAGATTATTTACCTACAACTGATAAGCTTATAATAGAAATTGAAGATTTTTAAACAAAAAATTCAACATATATATTTATTTTATCCAAAAAAATTAACTATGGATTCACAAACTTTGCTTCGATTCATTCTAAATTTTGTAGCACAATTGATGAATCGTAAGGCGTCTTCTGCAGATATTCACCATCTACTGATATTCATTGTCTTCTACTGAAGATATTCATCGTCTTCTGCTGATATTCGTCTTCTGCTGATATTCATCGTCTTCTAGTGAAGATATTTATCGTCTTCTGCTGAAGATATTCAGCATCTTCTGCTAATATTCATTGTTTTCTGTTGATATTCATCATCTTCTGCTTCAACTATTTTTGGCTAAATATGAATAGTACTTACTGTTTACAAAATGTCGATGTATTCGGAGTTGTGATGAAAATAGCTTCTGAAAGAATCCAAACTTTTTTAAAACGTTTAAGAACATGTCGTCTGCTGTAAGACATTGCACTGTGCAGATTCATGAGCACTTTCTTTCGGATTAGTGTTTAATAAGGAGCCTGAGCTTTTCACTACTGTAAACGCAGTCCACCACCTAAACACAGAAAATTTTGAAAATTGGTTGTCAATTCACAATGCATTAAACTTTTTCAAAGGTATGTAATGGGGAACTAAACACAGTTTCAATACGCCAACATGATGAAAAGTTTGAATTTTTGTTTGGTCTCTACATGAAAATTTTTAAATTACTGAAAAATATGCAAATCTGGTGTCATAAATATGCAAATCTGGTGTCAAAAATAGTTAAATGTTGTTGCTGATTTCACCAGCTAATATGTGTTGATTTCCATTAATTTAACTTTTAAATATTCTATAGCCAACCATCTGTTGAGTAATGAAGTGTTTTAAATGTGTACCAAGGTATTCATGGAACGCATGTAGTGCATAACTTGCCATGTTATGTTTCACTAGCCATGTTCTGAATACTTTGTTTCACTAGCCACCCGCTGAATACTTTAGGTTTCACTAGTCATGTGCCGCATGCTTTGTTTCTATCACTTGCTGTCTGTATGCATTGTCTGCCAGCATAGTGCACTGCCTACTAACCCCCTGTTCTCTCTATATTCACAGAACAGACAGGAGCGACTAGTCTATCAATTCCATTACACTGACTGGCCTGACCACGGGGTGCCTGATTACACGCTACCAGTTCTGTCATTCATCAAAAAGTCACATGCCAGAAACAAGAACACCAGTCGACCAATCATTGTTCACTGCAGGTGAGAGTGGAAATCTTGGTCAAGGATATGATATATTGCATGCTATTAATCTAGAATTTGAGCAAAACTATGTTGTCCCAGAGAAGCCCGTTGATTTGATAGTTTCTGGGGCTTGGATACGACAACATGAGTGTCACTTCTCTTGGTTTGACAGCATAATATGTTTCACACACCCTTGCTCACATCTTCATGACACATTTTTATGCGCCCAAATATTTATATGTGGGCGCATTATGCCATCATACCCGTCCATACGGCATCTGTTCCTATGTTCATGAAATTTTGAACATTTTTTCATTTCGAAATTGAACAGCATGAGCAAACTTCGGACGGATCCAATTATTGGTGTGTCCCCAAGTTGGAATTTTTTGTTTTTTACGTTTGCCTGTGTATCTTCAAACATCGTTATCGTATTTTCATAAAATTTATCATATAGGCATCTATTAGTGAAGTGGCGTTATTCTCCCATTTTCGGACGGATTCTAGTCAGTTTGCGCCACCTTGTGGCCATTTTTACTGATTTCGAATCTGTTTTTGGCGTCCACCCATCTATCAACCAAACCACTATAAGGATGATTGTGAAAATTGGCATATATTATGTTCTTAGTGGGAAGAGGAAGGTTGTTTCGTTTTTTTGCGGTCATATCTGTATCTCTTAAACCCACTGCCGGATCTTTATTAAATTCAGCAATAATTATTTGGCATTCATATGAAGTTGACTATAGACGAGAATTTTAGGGGGGCCATGGCCCCCTTGGCCCCTTCTAAATCCGCCACTGAACGACAATGATTTTCAGACAGATCCCATGAACATTGTGCCTCCTAGTGGCAATTTCATTTTTCCCATTTTCCTCTGTTTCTCTAAAGTTGCTTTACGGATTTTTGTGAAATTTCATAAATAGATTTTTCTTACAAAACGATGACATGTTCCTGTTTTTGGATAGATTCAATATAATTTGCACCATCTAGTGGCTATTTTTATGATACAAATAAACACCCCCCAGAAGCACACCGTTTGCGATGCATTCGTGGGGTGCATTTCAACGCTCTGCGTTGGTCTTGTACTGATACTGATACTTATTCACGACACGAGCATTACCAACTGATTTGTAATCTGCATTTTCACCATTTATACTACTTCTGCATCTTCAGCACATGCTCAGTTGATCCGTGTGTAATGTTACTTGAAGAAACATAATCAGTGACTATGAGGTATGAATATTATGCAAAATTGAAAAGAATTACCCAAATTTACCTTAAGCAACAGTTCAGCAGTTGTCTGGAGCTTTTTAATATGCGGGTGCATACTACTGTCATCTGTGTCATCTGGCATCCACTTCTGTATCTGCAAAAACCTCTTGACAGAACTTGATGAGATTTGGCAGATGTATTACAGTAACTATGAAGCTGACGACAGATGACGAATATCAGACTGGTCCTCTGTACCCCCCCTCCAGTTAGAATTTTAGTATTTTACATTTGTCTCTGTACTGTCAGAGTTATTTGGTGGATTTTCATGAAATTTATTGAGGAAACAACAACACTTTTCCATTTTCGGACGAGTTTAAGGTATTGTGCGCCACCTAATGGGCATTTAAAGATGTTGTGTTCTCTCTCCGCCAATCCGTAGGATTATTGTGAAAATTGACAGATGTGTTTATGATGAGGAATCCGCTGCTGTTGATTTTCGGACAATTTTGATTACTTGAGCACTCCCTAGCGGTGATTCTTTTTTGCGTCTACGGTTATATCTCAACACTTTTCAGGATCTTCACGAAATTTGGCAGGTGTGTTACTCTGGAGCTGACAGCAAATGACGGATGATTTTCAGACCAATCTGAGTATCGCTGCAGCCTCTATATTTTTGAGTTCCTTGATGGTTTTCCATGAAATTCGGGAAATAGGAGATGATGATGCCTTTCAGTTTAGTTGTAATTTGATATTTATGTGCGCCACCTAGTGGCCATTATTGTTTTTTCATGTCCGCCTCTTAACCTGCCAAATCGCTCTGAAGATCATTTTAGCGATTTTGTTTTGTGTCTGGTGCTACATCTCCCTTATCCTTGTCTGAAATTTTGCACTTGTTTCCCTGAGTCAAAGGCTGCTGACAACTTTTAGACTACCTAGACTACCGATGTTGTCGCTGGTGACATTTTCAGTTTTCACGCGAATTTATAATCATAAGTTTCTTTGATGGTTTTCCATGAAATTTAGCAAACGAATTTCTATTATGAAGAGGCCAACACATTTTCATTGTGGAATGGATTCCACGTATTCTGCTCCACCTACTGGCCATTTTTTACTTTAGAATTGTCTACCTTAGTCAAACCATTGACAGTATCATTATGAAAATTTACAGAATATGTTTCTACTGATAAGTATAACCGATATGGGTCCAACTACTGTGGCGCCACCTTATGACATTTTTGCATCTGCGGCTGTATTTCCTAATCCCCCTTGAAAGATATTTCAGAAATTTGTGGCTAAAAAGAACAGATGAACAAATCATACTGCGGCTTCGTCTCTTAATGACAATCTGTTTTTTCACATTCGCCAGTCTGTAATCTTTAGAGTTCTTCGGCGGATTTTAGAAAATTAAAATATTTTTTTCGGAAGATGACAATACATTGCCGTCTAATAGTGATTTGCAATAAATTTATGAAAACAAATTTTACTGTTTTACCTCATGTCAAAGCCAATGCCTTCAAAAAGTCAATCGTATCCAAAAATAACCTCAAATTGATTTTTTCTGAAGTTAAAACAAATAGTGTCGTTGAAGGTGTTGGTTTGGGCCCTACATGCAAGAATGTTGTGGTGATTTAATTGACCTCAGTATGATCTCATTTTAAGTGCTGGCGTGGGCCGTTGTGATGGTTTAATTGACCTCAGTATGATCTCATTTCAAGTGCTGGCGTGGGCCGGACGGGCACGTACATTGTGATTCAGAGTATGATGGAGCAGATTGCAGCCAAGGGTACAGTCAGTGTTTACTCGTTCCTCAAGCACATACGCATGCAGCGGAACTATTTGGTGCAGACAGAGGTGAGAGTTAGTGAGGGGTGTTACATATTTGTTTTAATTTAGATTTAATGAACTCTTTTCAATTGTTGCTTGTTAAATTAACTTTTTAATTTTGTCTCTTATAAGAGGCGAATGAAAATCTTATTCTGTTTAAGTATTTAGCATATTATTACTTGATCTTTATATTTATCAAAACCATGCATGTTGTTACAGGACTTGTATATGTGTAATTATCAATGCATGTTCTGTTACTGGTCCTAAATAGGTTCATTTATCAAGGCATGTTCTGTTACAGGATCAGCACAATGTTCATTTATCATGGCATGTTCTGTTACAGGATCAGTATGTGTTCATTCACGACGCCCTATTTGAGTACATAAGTAGTGGGGGTCACACAGAGATCAATGAGTCAGACGTGACAGCCTACCTGGAACAAATCAACACAAACATAGATGGCAGCACTGAAGTGGATAAACAGTTCCTGGTAAATAGTGCTCTCTGTGGTGTTTCACTAAAATGTAGAATACCTGTTTATGACGTGGTTTTGGTATACTTATCAAAAATGTTTCATCTATGTTGGTTCCCTCACTGTGAATAACCATTTGTTCTGAATTTGTGTCTAAGGAAGAAAACTGAGTATTTATTTTTTGTCCATAATACCCTGGTTCGTTTATATTTCATTAATTGTTTTCCGTTATACCCTGGTTTGTCCATCCTTTATTATGCGCCCACATGTGGTGCATATTGCTGTAATATCTGTTTGGGCTTCCGGCATCTGTCGTTCGACGTCCGTCGTCCACAGCTGTATCTCTTAAACCTCTCACAGGATCTTGATGAGATTTGGCAGATGTGTTTCTGTGAAGCTGGTGATGGATGACACCGACGTTTGGACTTATCCGACTAGTGGTGTGCCCCTTAGTGGTAATTTAGTTTTTTTACGTTTACGTTTGTATCTTCAGAGCTCCTCAATGGATTTTCATAATATTTGGCAGATATGCATCTATTAGTGAGATGACGCTATTCTCCTGTTTTCGGATGGATTCGAGGAACATTGCACCACCTAGTGGCCATTTTTTTCAAGTCTGGTTGATGAAAGGGCAGACGCTAAAAACAAACTACTCTAAGGATGATTGTGAAAATAGGTGACTATGTTCTAACTGTGAAGAGGGCGGCTCCTGATGATTTTCCGACGAGTTCAACTACTTTGGCCACTCCTAGTGGCTGTTTTGTTAGTTTTTGTGCCCATGGCTGTATCTCCTGAACGCTCCTGCTGGATCTTTATTAAATTTAGCAAGTGTATTTATATGAAGTTGACAACAGACAACGATGTCATTTGGACAGATCCTACTACTTCTGTGCCCCTCTAGTGGCACTTTTTGTCTGTATCTTTGAAACTCCTTGGCGAATTTTTTTGAGATTTAATAAATAGATTTCTATTAGAGGCAACAGGTTCCCATTTTTAGATAGATTCAATGTATAGGGGCGGTCTTTATCTATTAAATTTTCTTGCAAATTGTAGGTTTTTATTTAGAAGAATGTGATACCTTCTTATTTTCGGGCAGATTTGACGTATTCTGTATCACTCGGTGACCATTTTAAACATTTTTGAGTAAATTTTTGAAAATTTGAAGATGTGTTCCTGATTAGAAGACTGATGCTGACATCGATTTTCGGATTTGTTCAACTACTCTGGCTCCCCCTAGTGGCAATTTTATTTTTTTTGCATCCAGGGCTATATCTTCGTTACCCTTTGCAGGATGTTTCAGAAATTTAGCTGATGTGTTCCTGAGTATATGGCAGTAGATTACACCCAGTTTCAGACCAATCCAAGTACAGTAATGTGCTCCCTAGTGGCAATTGTTTATGTTTGCCTTGATAACTTCAGAGTTCTTTGATGCTTTTTCATGAAATGGGGCATCCATGCTTTCCTTGTTGTGATAGATTTGTCATATTCTGCACCAACTAGTGGCCAGTTTAATTGTTTATTTGTCTGTTTTTTGTTGTTTGTTTCAATATGTACCTGCCAAACCGCACAGAGGATCATTATGAAAATTGACAGATGTGTTTCTACTGACAAGAGCGTGACTTTCAACTTTTGTGGCGCCCCTTAGTGACATTTTTTTGCATCAATGGCTGTATCTCCGAAACCCCTTGCAAGATGTTTTTGAAACTTTGCAATCATTGTATTCCTATTAGCTTGACAGCAGGTGGATGGATTCGATTTCTGCTGTGGTTCCTAACGGTATTTTTTTGACATTTCCTTTCGTATCGACAGATATATATAGAATTTGGCAAATAATTTTGTCAGATTTGTTTAAGGTGCTCTGCGCCATCTAATGGCCATTTTGATGAAAATAATAAACACCCCTGGGAGCACACCATTTGCGGTCCATACGTGGGTGCATTTCAATGCTCTTCGTTGCTCTTGTTAACGTAGTAGTGTTAATTGTCCATTGTTCCCTGATTCGTCTGTTCTTATTTAGTGTTTGTCCGTTATAGCCTGATTAGTCTATACTTTATTTAGTGCTTGTCCATTATACGTTGATTAGTCTATTCTTTATTTAGTGTTTGTCCCTTATACCCTGATTAGACTATACTTTATTTAGTGTTTGTCCATTGTAGCCTGATTAGTCTATACTTTATTTAGTGTTTGTCCATTATACAGTGATTGGTCTATTCTTTATTTATTTAGTGTTTGTCCATTATACAGTGATTAGTCTATACTTTATTTAGTGTTTGTCCATTATACCCTGATTAGTCTATACTTTATTTAGTGCTTGTCCATTATACAGTGATTTGTCTATTCTTTATTTAGTGTTTGTCCATTATACAGTGATTAGTCTATACTTTATTTAGTGTTTGTCCATTATACCTTGATTAGTCTATTCTTTATTTAGTGTTTGTCCATTATAGCCTGATTTGTCTGTACTTTCAGCTGGCTACATACTACAGTCCACGTGAACATGAGTATGAATCTGCTCACAAGTCTTACAATGTTCACAAGAACAGGTCACCACTACTTGTGCCAGGTAAACACAAGATCTGACTTTTGAATAAAATCAGTGGTTGCAGTGTCACTCTTGGTTATGTTCAAAATAGGAATGTTTTAGTCAACTGGGTGGGCCAAGGAAAATAGACTTCTAAAACTGCTACAAAGTGCCCCCTAGTGGCAACTTCAGTATTGTTGTTTTTTGCATTTGCCAGTGTATCTTCCTTGATAGGAATTCTTTGATAGACTCTCATGAAAATTAAATATAAGTTTCTAGTATTAAGGATACAACGATGCACATTGCAAAGAAGATTTTTCACTTTAAAAGCCTTCTTTCCACTGTGCGTAACGTATTTTGTCTGATACTGTACAATTGCACACTTTGTCAAAACTCAAGAGGTGGGGTATGAGTCTGGAAGAGGACAACTGGGCGATGGTATATGAATTTTTTTATTTTTTCCTCTCACAGATTAATTTAAAGTGTTTTACCTTGCAGAAATTTTAGTTGGGTGTCATGGCTTCTTTAATCTTCCTATCCACTGAAATATTATAGCCATTCTGGGAGAACAGCTTCACAGTTGGAATTTAATAAAGCAGCAATTACGGACCATGCACTTAAAGAAAATCATATAATTGATTGGAAAAAAGTTTCATTATGGAAATTGGAAATATAAGATTAAAGAAGCCATTTGGATGACGTCAGAAAAAAACAACATGAACAGGGATGAGGGGGTGATGAAGATCAGCCCTGTGTACAACAGTCTGTTTACAGCACCGCCACCTAGGGGTCACTGCTAAAGTCGGCAGATCCACATTGCAGCCGATGAACTCTAATTTTTGGGAGGAAAAAATGAAAAATTTCTGAGTATACTGATTACATTTACCTTTCTGATGAAACTGTTAACTGAACTCTTCTGGCAGATGGGTGTGTATGGGTCTGGTGGGTCTGGTGGGTCTAGATGGGAATGTGGAGTTAGATGTAGGAACAGGACAACTGGGGTTGACAAACTCTGTTGGTAGCTTACACATTGCTCAGTTTGAAAAACGGGTGTTCAAGGGTTACACATTGCTTAGTTTGGTAAACTCTTGGTGATCATAGCTTACACATTGCTGTTTCAGTCGACAACAAAAGTAAAGTGCGCATTCCCATGCAACCAGGAGTGGAAGGGTCGGACTATATTAATGCAAGTTATCTTCATGTGAGTACAGTAACTATCACATATGTTACAGCTTAAAGCGCTGTGGAATTCCGAGCCTGTCAATTTTTCATGTGTAGGGGTTTCACAAATTCAGGCCTGATTCATCAAGGCGCTAATGTATTTGGTGTGGTGACAGTTAAATGTTGTTCCATGATTAGTGTTCACATCACAATATACTGCATCTAAGGTTCATAGGTCACAGAGGCCAAAAAGGGGTTGATTATTTAGACTTGTACTTAATTAAATATGTCACAATTTGACCCTTTCATTTGTGAGTGAATATTATTCAGAAAGTGACAGAACCAGCGGAATAGTGTTTCTGTCTTCCTGTACATTGTTGTGAAGAAGATAACACAAATAATACAATGTCATTACGGCGTTTTCCCGTTGCTCCCAACTTGTTCGATTCTGTAGCTCAACAACAAGTTGGGAAGTTTACCCCTGTAGCCAATATCTTACACGACTGATAAACTCCATTCTGGCATTCATGGTTGGTGAGCCAGCTCTCTTTTGTTTGATAATTGCTGTAATCTTCAATAAGATCGTATCTAGCCTGACTGGGATGTGCTGTTAAAAATAAAATTTAAGTTATAACATATTTGAAGATGAACCAATAGCATTTTTGAAATCCTCTTCAAGTGGTGATCATGTTTAGTTTTTGAATCTCCAAAATCGCCCAACTGCAACCAAAGTTACGATAATCTTTTTTTTTTCGAATGTACCAAGAATTCACTCTGGGTTTGACGGTGTTCACACGTGGTGTGTAATAAGCCTGGTAGATAACTGGCCTGCCTGTTGTCATAGCAAACAAAAGACTTGGCTTGGCAGTGAACAAAGAAGCTAGATGTTATCACGCGCTCACAACCCCCTGCGTTTGGTAAAGTCACTGAACGGGAAAATGCTGTCATGAGGAATGACTTCACAAAATGACCCTATGACTCGAGTGGGAGTGACCTGTGCAAAAACTCCTTTGAACCTGTTCTGCATTTCCTTCTTGAACCAGTCAATACACAAAATGATGATCTGGTGAATACCCAACTGACAGGGATATACTCAAAGTTCTTAGTCATTGCCAGTGTACATTATAGTTTGCTGTTGTTTATTTGTGCAATTTTGAATTGAATGACTTGATTTGTCCACCACTGTCATGTATAAATATCAATGAAAGAATGTGAAGTGTGGCACAAGTTCAGACTTGAAGCATTTCAAACCAAGTGCAACTCTAAGAAAGTATACATCGTGAAGTAATGATTGAGTCAATGTAAGATTAATGGCTTAACTTGTATCAATGTTAATGGGGGAAAATTTTATCTATGTGGGAAGATTGCATGAAGGATAACTGGGTGATATTGTATGGAGGATAACAGGGGAAAATTGTGTCATGGATAACGGAATTGTTTCATTTTCGTTTAATTTGAAATGCTGTTTTTCCCTGGTATGCTAAATGTGTCACTTAGGAGTGCCTCAGTAGTATGCTAAATGTGTCACTAGGGGGCGTCTCATTATTGTGCTAAATTTATTGTCTTTTGTTGCTTAAAGGGTTACTACCAGAATGAAGAGTTCATTGTTACCCAGCATCCCTTGCCTCATACTGTTCAAGACTTCTGGCGCATGGTGTGGGACCAGAATTCCATGACTATAGTTATGTTGTCACATGTGCAAGATGAGGTGAGTAGAGATTCAACATATGTAGTGTATGGAGTACTACTAGAACCATGTGACTATTAGTAAATGTTGTCACATATTCAGTGTGAGGTTGGGTGCTTATGAAGTAATTTGATAATGTGAGGAGGGTATTTTGGGGTATTTGTGCACATTCTAACACATTTTAAAGACCATGAGTTTTGCAACTTGTTAATAATTCAATCATTCCAATATCAGGGCGAACTATTAGCTGCAAAATGACGGTTCAATCTCTAAATGTCACATCTTAGTAAGGGTGCATTGGACAGGACAAGTTCCACTTTTACCTACGACAAGTTTCAACTCTACCTGTGACAAGTTTTACCTTTACGTTTAACAAGTTTTCACCTCTACCTGTGACAAGATTGACCTCTACCTGTGACAAGTTCTGCCTCTACCTATGGCAAATTGCACCTTTGCCTGTGACAAGTCCCACCTCTGCCTGTAACAAGATTCACCTGAGTGACTCAAGTGAATCTTGTTACAGAGTGTACACACAAGTCACAGCCATGACTGCAGAGTGCAGGCACAATTCAGTCATTACTGCTAAGTGTGAGCACAGTCAGTCTGTTTTGCTTATTTGCCATCTCTTATAATCTGCTGTTTGTCTTTGTATAGTTTGGTATTTACTGGAACAACAAAGACGAGATTCTAGACTGGGAAGGGGGTAACTTCAAAGTAACGTCCATTGATGAACAGTTTCCATTAGACCATGCAGTTCGTGACTTTATGTTGGAGTCTAAGCAGGTAACAACAAGTCATAACTTTATGTTAGAGTCTACGCTGGTAACAACTAGTCATAACTTTATGTTAGAGTCTACGCTGGTAACAACTAGTCATAACTTTATGTTGGAGTCTACGCTGGTAACAACAAGTCATAACTTTATGTTGGAGTCTACGCTGGTAAAAACTAGTCACAACTTTATGTTGGAGTCTACGCTGGTAACAACTAGTCATAACTTTCATGCACCCACATATCTATATGCGAGTGCATATTGCGGTCACCGCTGTCTGCCATCCACTGCCGTTGCACAATGGCCAACATTAATTTTCAAACTATTTTATAGTAGCGCCCCCTAGTCAACTTAAGTTTTCTTTCATTCTGCCTCAACTTAACACATGAGTTCCGATTTAGGAAAGCACACTTGTGACACCTCCTAAATGCAAATTTTCATTGCTGATGTTGATTTTTGGGTGGCTCTAACTTTCCTGGAAATATTTTCAAAATGAGCGGCGCCCTCTGGTGTTCACTGTTTGTAATAATGGTCTTAACAAATGTTTGTAATGCACAGTATAGACTTGCGTTGAGATATTGCCTATGTCAGAACATTTGGACTTCCTTGAGATATTGCCACCATCAGATGATATAAGAATTGTATTGAGATATTTCCACCATCAGAGCGTATAGACTTGTGTTGAGATATTGCCACCGTCAGATCATATAGACTTGTGCTGAGATATTGAACCGTTGAATAATCAACTAATGAGTGCGTTCTTCTATTGGGGTAAACTGTAGGATGACTATGAGTTAAAAACACGTATGTTTTCAACAACCAACTGGATTGAGGGTAACCCCCTGGGACAGGTGTTTGACTTTATCAAGTATGTGAGGGAATGGCATAGAGGACATCAGGCAGGACCAATGATCGTCGTTGACAGGTATGTTATCGATGTATGCAGGTAAAAGTACTATCGGGTATTAACAGCGCCACCATGTGTCTCAGTACATAATATAATTATGAGTACAGTGTTAGAGAACAAGATGACATCATTAAAGCTGTATTTTGTCATGTTTCTATGATTAAAAACAAAGAAAATTAAATTAAGGCGTTTACTCTTAACTTTTAAACTCGGTCGCATTATGCCGTCATTGTTTAGCTTTCAGGCACTGTACCGAGTATCTTTTTTGATATACTTTACCGAATTACAGAATAAACTTGTGAGTCATGGCCAAGTTAATGGCAGATTGGTTTATTTCAATGGACCTTCTTATTTCAACGAATATGTATTACAGATCAAAATTTGAAGCTTAGTTTGTAGATATTCACACTTGCCAATGAGGTTGTACATAACTTTTAGACTTGCCATTTAGAGCTTTCTTGAGTTGGTAATGGTTTTGATGTTTTTGATGTAAAAATAGGCTCCTATCATCATATTAGGGAATATTACAGTGTTGTACACTTACCATTGTTGTGCCGATTTTATGAGAGTAAAAGGATTAATTCTAGTTTTGCTTTTTAACCAGATTAACAGAGAGAAATGCTAGTTCTTTACTTGACTATTATTTCATTTTTGTTAAAAGCCTAACTTTTAATACAGATTTTTTTAAAAATAAAAATTAATAAATTTAGTAAATTGAATTTTGGAATTTCTGGTCATCGTGTAAAATAACAAAAATTGTTTACATACTAACCATGTCTAACTTTTTCAAAATTTACTTTAAAGTAAAGCCAATACAAAGAAGGTTGTGATGGTGCACCGTGTTGTAATAGTGAAGAGTAAGTGATAACACAGTGCCCTCTTGTGTTGACTTGTCGCAGTAATGAATCTGCATTCTGCCTTCATTGACAAGTTTAGCTTACTTGAGTTGAGTTTGGAAACTTACGAAAGGAGTTTGAACGTTGGGAGGATTAGTTAAGAACTTTTATGTATGAGTTCAATTAATTTGTTTCAGGACTTAAGGTACAGACTCCAAATATTATGGACATCTCAACATGTTCATGATTTTTATTGTTGTGGGATTTGAATTTTCTATAGTTGTGGGCAACACTGTAATATTAAACATAAACACCCTTTTTAATTATTATACAAACCCCATATTGTAATTATTATGTAACCACCTTGTTATAATTATTGTGGCAAAATAAGTAAAGAGAATGCAATAATGCTGAGTCATCCTTTCCTCAGTTATGGCGGCAAGATGGCGGCCACATTCTGTGCACTGATGTCATTACTGAATCAGTTGGAAGAGGAAAGGACAGTAGACGTCTACTCTATCATGAAAATGTATCATTTGAGGCGTCCGCATGTGTTTGAGTCAAAGGTAACCACTATGTAGAGCCTCCAATTGGCATTACAGTTGGACCTCATTACAGTCTAACTAGCAATTGACAGTTATAGTCTTATTAAGGTGCAATAAAACATTGCAACACAATGCTCCTCTGATGAGCATGGTGGTTTGTGTGGGTAGACTACATGAAGTGTACTATGCTATCATGTAAACCAAGACAGATGTATTACTTGGCAAAATATAATTCGCCAAGTATATAAATCCGTCATGCTTCTTTGTACCCAACTCTGTCTGAGGAGTTGTTCTGAAATTTGGCTTGTAGATAGGTCTGGACTGTAACACTACAACTTAATGTTTTTGGCTTTATTATTACTGTAAGCTTTTGTTTTTCATACAAAATTTGCCTGTGTCTATAATTTTCCAAGATAAGTTATAGGTCTTTGTTAATGTCATATTTCATCCTGTTCAGTGTTCATTAAAATGTTCGTCCATTTCAGTGTTTATTGATATTATCCATCCTGCTCTGTATTCATTGATATCTTCGTCCTGCACCGTGTTCATTAACATGTTTGTCCTGCTCAATGTTTGTTAACATGTTCATCGTGCTCAATATCCATTGGTATCCTTGTCCTGCTCATTGTTCATTGTTATCTTTATCGTGCTCAATATTCATTGATATGTTTGTCCTGCTCAGTGTTCGATAACATGTTCGTCCTGCTAAGTGTTCATTGATATATTCGCCCTTCTCACTTTTCATTGTTATATTTGTCCAGTTTAGTGTTCATTGATATCTTCTTCCTGCACAGTGTTCATTGCTGTCTCATTGCTCAGTGTTTATCATGGTTCAGTGTTTATTGATAACTTCTTCCTGTACATTGTTCATTGCTTTCTTCTTCCTGTACAGTGTTCATTAATGTCTTTGTCCTGCTCAGTGTTCATTGATACATTTGTCCTCCTCTTTGTTCATTGATATTTTCTGTGTTCATGTGCTTCTTTAATGTATCCTCAGGATGACATGTTCTTCATTTACGGAGCCATAGAGAGTATGTGTGTCAAGTCAGGAGACGGTGAGAACAATCTTGATAAGAGTCCCAGCATTCAACTGCAGACGTTTGGTGGATCACCACGCTCTTCAAATTACACCATCAGTCAATATGATAAACAGATGTCAATGAAGAAGGAGTCAACGATTTAATTACAGAAGTCAGTGAAGGTTTAGTTGAATGTGACTATGATTTGGTGTGCTGCAGTGATGTATCGTCCATGTCCAACCCACTGATCACTGTTGTCTCACATAGTCACATATGGAGGAGTCATTTATTATAATTGTTTCAGAGCTGCTGTTTGCTCTTGTAATGTAAAGTCATGCTTCCAAATTATTGCCTGCTGCTTATGGTTGAAGGTGTATTATATGGTGTTTTCACAACTTACTGTAACAGTTGTATTCTATGTAGTGCCGTGTTCGAACAATACATATTAAACTAATGTTTCCAGATCATTGTCTTGTGAGCCTACGGAATGAAGATTTGTAATAGAGTGTTTTCATAACGCACTGTTGTATCTTATGTAACACTGTGTTTTTACAGTGCAGTAGTGAGTCTTGTTTCTTGTAAGTTTATGTCACTTTGTTCTCATGGTTGTATTCTTCAATAAAGATCACTTGTTTACTGTGTGTTAATGTACTGTACTGTGCTGTGCCATATTGTGTCCTGTCAGTTATCTGTAGTCTACGATTTGTTACTGTGACATGTTAAGTATGAAATGAATTTTTCATTTGATACAATTGCTTTTTACAAATATTGTAATTAGTAAGTCTTGACTATTAAACAAGGGTTTTTTTGAAAGAATGTCTTAATCAGAGTTAAAATTACAAACCTTAGCATGTTTCAGTTTCTTTTGAATTAAGTGGTTTTTGGACAGAAACTGGCTTTACTGAGCCTATGAACCTCTTCTGGACTGAGCCGCCATATCAAGGTTGATCTTGTACCAATGGCAGTTTTTATGGACAATGAGGTGCTTGATATGAGGATTCTACTAGAACTGTGTAACCCGCCTTCAGATAGTGCTGCAGACTTATTTTATAAGACTATTGTTACTCTGTTTAGTGCATCAGGGAACTGGCTTTGTTTTAGCTTACTTCTGTTGCCATGACGATCTGTCTTCCAACCTGTACCTTGCATCATTTAGGTTTACACCATTAAGATCAAATTTAGGTTTCATTAATGTTGCTTTAGGAGATCTGTTTAACAATCATTCCTTTAACATTACCACCTGTTGTGTCAAGTATTAAGTACTCTTAATTTTGTTTTCTGAATATTTGTCAACTAGTACTTCAATTATGCATTAATAGCAGTTTAAATTGATGGCATTTTCTACGAGCTGTCTACCTTGCTTATACATAGTTTTGCATGGTGTCAACCCTGCATGTAGATTCACACTATAAAATTAACTATATTATTGTACTGTATGTTGACAGTAAAGAGTTTTTGATTGAATATGCAATAAAATGTTAAAAACGCAAAAATTTGGGTTGCACACCAACAAATAGTTGAAACAGATTGTATTAGGCTATAAATGCTAAAAGCAATTGCCATTTGAATGCACCAAGCCAAAATTTACTTGTGTGAAGGACATCATTGTAGACTTGATTAATCTAAAATGCCTGTGACATGCAATAACTGTGCACCCTTAGGTGGGCATATTATGTTACTATGGCACACCTGTGACAAGCAATAAGTGTGCGCCTGAGTTGGGCATATAATGTAAACATGGCACTCCATGGTAGTCCGATCCACCCGAAAGTCGTCCTCTGTTGTCAACTTCATATTAATACACCAGCAAAATTCAATAAAGATCCTATTGCGCGTTTAGGATATAAAGTGCAAAACAAACAAAACTGCTACTAGGAGGCGCTACTGTTGTCAAAGTCGTCGGAAAATCATCGTCAGCTGCCCCTTTCAGAGTAAGAACATAATGTGCCAATTTTCAAAATCATCCCTCGAGTGGTTTGGTTGATAGAAGGGCGGACGCCAAAAAATAGACTCGAGAGGATGGCATCATCTTAATAGTAGATGCCCAACTGCCAAGGAAGATACAGAGGTAAGCGTGAAAAACTAAAATTGCCATTAGGGGCACACTGGTAGTTTGAAATGTTTGTCTGTCCGTAGTCCGTGGAACTGGAACACGCAAAATATTCAGTATGAGTTCACGGACACATAACTCGCAAAGTAGAACGCATTTAAAGGCAATTTACAATCAGAACGGCAAATGGCAGTGAATGTTACCATGATGATGTCTTGAGACTCGCGCAGCACAAAAGGCATCTGACCAGTATGACAATATAAGCAGTATCTGAACATAACCCGTGACGACCTGAGCGCACTTGGTCATTCATAAATTAAATAGTTTTCAAAAAACTCGTAGCACAATGCGCGGTACTTCGGAGGAGCTAACTTCATTCAAAGAAGGAAAAATCTCAAGTGCAAAATACATATTTAAGTGCCAAGGATTGAAAAATATCAAAAAGTGGCTGATTTTTTTACTTAATAGTTAATGCCCTAGTAAACTAAAGTATTTGAAATTGTCCATTTTAGTACACACTGAGGTGCCAAAATGTGGAGCTATCGGGTTGCCTGAGAATGCTTTCACGTTATTTCTTAAAACTCTCAGATGCATGATACATGACATGGCAAAACTACAGGTTCAAAACGGTTTTTGGGGGGAGGTTGCGCCAAGAAATTTTTCCTCTAACAACCAAGCATTTTCCTTGATTCTGAAGTATTATCCAAGAAAAAAACACGGAGAACGTGTCAAACTTGAAAAACTACGAACACCACAAACTCGAACTCACGACCAGCGGACAGAGTGCGCGTCCTTTGCCCTGCTGCACCACCACGATGTCACTCGAAGTTAAGTCTAAGAGACCTACTTGTTTAAGGTTTTTGTAATGCTTATTACACTTTTTATATTTTGTGCAATCAGTTCGTAAAAAAATTGTATTTAATTAAAATAGTCTGCAATTGCCCAAAAGACCAAATCCGTTTTCGTGTTGGATTTAATGACGCGATTGCTTAGGAAATCGTGTTAAGTTCAGGTTTGACAAAGAGAGAATTATGAATTTCTGAGTGATTCCCTAAGGCTTACCAGCAGCTTCTGTTTTTTCATTGTCACTCAGATTCCATTTTCTTTAAAAAATGAAGTAATTTTCTTCATTGCACAGTGAAGCAGACGACGGAAACGGAGTTGTAGTGCGCTGCGCCACTGCCGGTCGTCTGGGGCATCGCAGGAGAGCCTTTACTCTTAGATATAGTTCCCGCGTTACGTTTGCGCCATGCTCCAAATTTGACACTTGAAATTGGATCTGGGCCCC
>NMRA01000150.1:653612-715792 GCA_002633005.1 Phoronis australis
CAAAAGTGAAGAGTTGTATGATAATTGTGCGTTTTATTGGCATCATCATTTCTCAATTAATTTAACTGACATGCACAACTTTTAATGGAATTGAACACTTGCAGTGAAGCCAGGCAAAGTGACATCACAGTGTGGTGCTCCACATAAGTCAAGCACTCACTTAACAAAAAAAAAGAGCAAGCAAAGTAATATTTTCTAAAGTTGGCGAACATAAGACTAGTACATTACACAACCCTATACTCAGGTCGGTACATTTCATTCCCACATCAGAGTGACAAATGAGTACATAGTTCCACAACATCACTCACTTATTACCCAGTTCCAAGTTCATTTAACTTGCAAGAAATAAGTTAAACTAATTTGAACATTTTCTGCCAATAAATACTGACAAATACTGGCACATCTAGGATGCTGTAAAGAAGAATCCATCTTTTTCAAAGGAAAATATCTGCCACAGTCCCTAAAAACGGCATAAAACACATAGATAACTACAGATAACAGCTTGAGCCATCAACAAACCCAGTGAGTGATTAGAAGACTGATAATGTTGCACTCGCAGACATTATGGTTAGGTATGACATGCCATACAGTCAACTGATTTGTCACAAATCTTTTGATGGTTTCTGTGCATTATTATTTTAAACTGGTTATTGCAGCTGAAACCACTTGAATCTTGAAGCCAATTGACTGATGACTTCATGTGTTCGAGGAGCTAGTTTCCATTACTGCTGCACCACCTATTGGCCATCTTATTCTGGAACGCGTTCTGTAGATCCGACTCTCGTGAGGAAAATTAGACAGTGTGACGATGTACTTTGGATGTAATCCATAGTGAAAATTTGCAAACATTTTGGGAACAGCTACTTAAAACAAATGGGAGGTGATAAAACAATTCGCTTATTAGGCATGACCTAAGTCCTGTAGTTTACTAAACCAGGACACAGCGCCAGCTAAACAGACAATGACCGTGGTAATCCCAGAAATAAACAAGTCAACTTCAAAAGACCAACTGTTCATCATGACAGACGACTGATTTACAGAAGACCACAAAATTGAAGATCATTTCGTCAAGCAGCCCTGGTTAGTTTTATTTTCAAAATGGCTTATCACACTTCTATATTTTTCACAGAGGTACAATTTAAATAGTGAGCAGTGACCACCATAATTTGATTTCCACACAAGAGTGACATCTTGTGGCAAACTCATGGGTACCCATAATTAACACAATGTCAACCATTTACCAATAGGTATTCCTCACAATAAATTAACAGTTAGAATAATGTACAGCCAACTACGAATAAAACTTGCTTCTTCTCAACTGCTTTGTTTGAGGTGAACTTTGCTTTTGGTTTTTGACTCTTGGAGACTGGGAATGTATTTTCTGAAAAATTTCTGGAAATTTATTGTCAGGGAACAATGTTTCAAGAATGCCTTCCAAGAAGACGTATATAAGCCTTCTATTCATCTTTCTATGTTGAAACATTTTGAAGATTCGTAAAACTCCTTTTCTTGTAGTCTCACTTCCAATTAGGTGGCGCATTTCATCTGAAAGTAAATGGTAACAATTAGGTAATTATAGCTATCCTAATGGTAATGATAGTGAAATAATAATAATCCTAATGGTAACCATGGGTAAAAATAGCAATCCTAATGGTAACGATGGGGGTAATACTGGCATTACTAATAATGATGAGGTAATAATAGCGATCCTAAAGGTAACAATGGGATTATTATAGCGATCCTAATGGTAAGGATGAGGCAATAATATTGATCTTATTGAAAATGATGGGGGTAATATAAGCAATCCCAAGGGTAATGATGGGGTAATAGTAACGGTCCTCAAGGTAACAATGGGGTAATAATAGTGATGCTATGGGTGCCCATAGGGTAATAGTAATGATCCTAATGGTAAAAATGGGGTACTAGGTGATCTTAATGGCAACGATGGGGTAATACCGATTCTAAAAGTAACGACGGGGTAATAATAGCAACCCTAATGGTAACGATGAGGTGATAAAAGCAATCTTAAGGTAACAAATAGTAATGATGGGGGCAACAGCAACCCTAGTGGTAACAATGAGGGGTAATAATAGCAACCCTAAAGGTAACGATGGGCAATAACATTGATTCTGAGGGTAACAATGGGATACTAATAGTGATCCTAATGGTACTCATGAGGGAATTATGGTGGTTTTAATGGCAACTGATTGGGAAATAATTGTGGCCCAAATGGAAACAACAGGGTAATATTGATCCTAAAGGTAACAACAGCGTAATAACAGAAATCCTAATGGTAACGATGGAGGTAATAATATCGATCCTAAGGGTAACCATAGGGTAATAATAGCAATCCCAATCTTATTCCCAGTACAATGGTTTATGACCCTACAAAACTATACAAAAATGATAATAATACACAGTATGACATGTATATTGGTTCCTCAATTCATCATACAATGTCCATTTTAATAATATGTTGCTTATCTTTCATGTCAATGTGCTTATATCTCATCAGTAATCCTGTATGTCTGTCTCCATTAGTACGTTTTGGATAGCACAACTGAATCTGCCCACACACGTGAACATTTAACAGGCTTAGATTTCAATAATTAAGTTGTTTTTGTACAAATTCAACATATGCAGTTTAACCAGAGATTACAAAAATATTACTTCATCCATTTTTGTCAGGCAACAACTACCACTTAGTGCAAATAGTTATTGACAACTAACACTTAGTGCAGATAGTTATCGACAACTAACACTTAGTGCAGATAGTTATCGATAACTAACACTTAGTGCAGATAGTTATCGACAACACTTAGTGCAGATAGTTATCGACAACTAACACTTAGTGCAGATATAGTTATCGACAACCAACACTTCGTGCAGATAGTTATCGACAACCAACACTTCGTGCAGATAGTTATCGACAACCAACACTTCGTGCAGATAGTTATTGACAACTAACACTTAGTGCAGATAGTTATCGACAACTAACACTTAGTGCAGATAGTTATCGATAACTAACACTTAGTGCAGATAATTATCGACAACAAACACTTAATGCAGATAGTTATCAACAACTAACACTTCGTACAGAATCTTCGAAAATGTTAGCACAACCAGCATGAAGGATTTTCATCATTTTGAATTAACTGCATGCCCATAAAATTTGCATAACTTTATAAAAGACCTTGAACAAATGAAAAAAGTTAGAAAAGATGCACAAAAGATTCAATCTTACTTCATTGATTTTCTTACCCACCTGAAGCAAAACTCCCAAGATACTTTCAACCATGATTGATGAAGTGTTATCAAGTAATTTGATAACTAAAGAATTTCTTTTATATAGTGTCAAACCCATCTAGATGTCAAGTTCATAAATGTGAAATAACCCTCAAATCACCAGATATGCTTTTAGTAAAAAACTGTAAGTTAGCAAACTGTATTTTGTATACAACTGACTGTTCCAATAACACATGGGTATAGACAGTGAAATCAGCATTAGATGTTCAGCACTAACTTACACACATTGAACCCAAACCCGTCTGAAAATGTTAGACATATTAATTTGCAACTGTCTATTGAACCTGTACTTTTGTAGATACCTAAGCTAATGATCATCAGTCTGGAAGTCAAAATCTGTCGGATTATATTTAAAGTTCTTGTGATCATCCATGTTTTAAATCTAATGAGCAACTCAAAATTAAAAGTAAAGCTTTGGTAAATTAGACTCGACTTGCATACCAAGGGCTGTTTGTGGCCAGGGAAGATCACACTCATATCTCATCAATTCTTAACCAATAACAACCAATACAAGAATGATTACTCATCATGGCAATATGACAATCATCCATTATGGCTTTTGATGTGACTCTAATAGACATATATTCAAAAGGACTGGTGTAACCCAAGAATTTTACTAATGAGGTCCAAAAAGTTATTATTTAATAACAAATTAAAGTTATTACTTGTCAACAAGTTTAGTTATACAAAATATTTTCTGAAAAGACAAAATTGTCAAAAAGAAGTATCCATGAAAAAATTCAAATTGATTAAAATTGGTCAAGTTCGTTCAGATCAGAGAAAAGTGATGTTAAAAAATTAAAACTTTAAAACCTTTTGACAGCAATGAATAAAATGACAGATAACACCACTAGACAAATAATGACAAAATTACATGTTGAAAAATTGACTTTCATGACAATCCAAGTACCCAGAATAGTTCATTTTGTATGACTTCTTTCTTCACCCGTCTCATCCCCAGCACTCAAGAATTTCATGTACATTGACATATCAGCAAGTGTCTAGTGATATTGATCATATGATGAGAATGACAATAACATTATGTACACATCCTTAAATGGACATGTCCATATATGGATGCACCCATAAATGGATACACGTAATATTATGTGAATGATAATTAGATTTAGACAAAGCATACATCCTGGTATTTGAATCATTTTCAATTAATTTCTGCCACCATCTCACAGCCAGATATAGGTCATACCAATATATGGACGCAGCTAGATGTCAGGTACCTGAAATACTGCCAATCATTTTGGCTTTACATGCGATCTGTGTTCTCATCTTAGTAAGGTGGTCACGTGGCAGCCTTGGTTCAGCCAACACACCTCCTGGCGAAAACGATTCCTTGAACGCCTTCACGTACTCTGCCACTTGCTCTGCTGTTGTCATCCACTCAACATATGATCTATGATTTTCCTGCAGCGGAAAAAACATGTAACCATAGATTATTGGATATCTTTGATAAAACATGTAACCATAGACTGTAATAGAGTATTGAATATATTTGATAATAACAAGTGGTGAAGGTGAACATTCCTTAAACCAGATTTATCACACAGCCCACAGGATTCTCTACATACAACCAACAGGAGTCTAAACACAACCAAAATGAGTCTCTTCTACATACAACCAACAACAGTCTTCACACACAACCAACAGGAGTCTCTACATCCAACCAACAAGAGTCTTAGTCTTCTACACACCACAAACAGTAGTCTCTACATCCAACCAACAAGAGTCTTAGTCTTCACACACAACCAACAGGAGTCTCTACACAACAGCTTTACTAATCACGGATGCTCATGAAAGTGACATCTGAAATCAGAGGTTAAATATCTCTGCAATTACCATGTGTAATCCAGGATGACCAAAACTGATCCAGACCTCACTTAATTCAGACTATTATCACCTATGCATTAATTGTATCATAAAAAGAATTTCTTAATTTAGAATTCGCATATTTGCAAAAAAATAGATGAACACGTCAATTAAAAAGACCATCATGAATAGTTAAATTTCTCACTACTTTAGATATACAACACAATATATGCTTCTCAACATCTGTGGAATAACATCACAAGGTAACTGGAGATGATGCTCAACTTGTCACTGCAATGTAATAACACAACTATTGAGTAGAACTGATTCATTTAAACATCATTCTTAACACATTTTTATCCTAATAATTAACCTGATAATATCTTCCAATGTTAAGCAGTAATTATGTCGTTTACTGGCAACGCTTGCAGACAAGCTTGAACTTATCAATAATGGCAGTTTGCAACCTATGATGCATTAAGCAAGATTCCATTCATAAAGGTCACGCGCTAACACTCCTGCATTGATCCTAAACACCTCACTAGAGACAACGATTGTGTTGTAGGCCTCTGATTGAGATTCAATGCCAATGCAACATCAAGCACATAGTCTCTGACATTGACGTTATATTCCTATCATTACCTGTTGATTGCAACATCAAGCACATAGTCTGTGACATTGACGTTATATTCCTATCATTACCTGTTGATTGCAACATCAAGCACATAGTCTGTGACATTGACGTTATATTCCTATCATTACCTGTTGATTGCAACATCAAGCACATAGTCTCTGACATTGACGTTATATTCCTATCATTATCTGTTGATTCTATCACCAAGTGTGGCCCTGATAATCTGTCTGAGCATGGCTACAATCCGTCTACACAGCCACTGGTTCTTGTGTTTTAACTCAAACACTTCGTCCATCATAAGCAACATAATGCGTAGTGGTATATTGTCCTCATCTTCACTGTCAAGCCCAGCACTCACTTTACCACTGTCTAGTAACTCATTACGACCAACAGTGGGCGCTGCTGTAATCTGAACAATAGTAAAGCTTGTTACATGCCTGCCAACAATGATCACAACACCCACTCCCAAATAGAAACTAAAATGTCAAATTTCATGAAAATCTGTCAGGAACTCCAAAGATTTAGAGGCAACGTGAAAAAAACTGCTGTTAGGAGGCACAGCAGAAGTCGAATCCATCCATCTGCTGTCAAGTTAACAGGAATGTACTTCCCAAATTTCCAACAAAAGATCCCACAAAAACTGCTGGAGATATAGCTACAAAACAATCCAGTAGAGGGCGCCACAGCAGCTGAACCCATCAAAACATCCACGTCAGTCATGCTCTTGTCAGTATAAGAACACGTCTGCCAATTTTCATAATAATCCAGGGTCCAAAGCATGGCATCTTGTCAAATCCCAAACACAACCTGGCAACGTTCCGGGGTCGAACAACTTGAACTGAGGCTGCCAAACTTCATTGGCAAGAGATGAAAATGAAATAAACGGGATATCTGAAGTGAAAAAATGACAAACTCCTGTGGTGCACCCGAAATTACCAGGATGGTGTTTTTTTCCTTTGCTCGAACAGAACATTAAAAGTTTCGTGCATGCTCTGTGTTGACTAACGCCGAATATTACATGCACTGGATCACCTCTTTTGGGAGACGAACACAATCGGCATAAGTCATCTGTGCATTACTCATATACGGACCCTTACGACTTTTGTCGAACGATTTCGACTTCTGTCTGTTTACTTCATGAAGTATTCTGAGTGCCTGCTCATATGTGTGCATGGTGACTTCATGACAACCTGGGATTTTTACATGGTTGCCAAACAAAATCTGAAATGAAACTGGTAAAATCACCACTAGGGGTGCCAGAGTACTAGTCGAACTTGTCCTAAAATCATCAGCTACGGCCTTTTCACCAGAAACACATCTACCAATTTTCATAACGATCTTTCAAGCAGCTTGGCAGATAGATTGGTGGATGCCAACAACGGCCTTTACATTTAAAATTGGACACTAAGTGGTGCAGAATCCGACAAATTTGTCTGAAAATGGAAACCTGTATGCCAAATTTCATGAAAATCCATCACAGAACTCCAAAAATAGAGACAAATAAAAAACAAAATTGCCACGAGGGGGCATAGAGATGGTCAGGTTGGTCCGAAACTCGTGATGATCTGTCTTCAGCTTCATTGGAACACTTACACCAAATCTTATTAAAATCCTGCAAGGAGTTTAGGAGATACAGTAGAGGATGGCAGACGTCCAGACAGAGATGATAGCTATATACATCCACATTATGTGATTATGGACTTAGAGCTTGGACCACTAACAGGTTGATGAAATGGTGAGATTATAACCAGCCATTTCAGATCTGCATGTTTCACTTTCAACCTAGTATACCATGTCTTAATTGGTACAACATTTGATAAAGAATGTCTGGAAAACTGGTCAATCTTTTAACACTTAGTCATGGCATCATTTTTAATCTAAACTTACATTGAACAACTTGCCAAATCCGTCCACCATGTAGCCGGCCTTGTCCTTGACACCTCCAGACAACTTGAACACACCCTCCATCATATTATCCGGCACAGACTTAACAGCATTACCCATGTTCCTTAAATGGTTAACTATCGTGTCCATCTAAAAACACATTCATCGTATAATGCTGTAAGTCAATGTGTTTAAGATTTTGTATCATTTTCAAGAAAAAACAGCTTCCGATTCTAAAGGTGAGGAACTGGGACACAAACATACGAAACCTCGCGAAACTGACCATTAGTGGTGGGAAGCTTCATTGTTTCCTCTCATGCTCACCACCAAAGTTATCCTTCCTAACTATAATTCCTTTCTCACAACCCCTGCAGGTCACACCACAAAGTTTTCACCAAACACTGTCATTTATTGGAAGACACACATGAACCCACTCTTACCACACTCTGATCTGGGGACAGGCTTAATATATTCCCTAGAAGATGGCAAATCATCAGAAGTCAAGTTCAACTACTCCACATGCAATACCCCACCACTACTACCTACTGGAATACCAAGCTTCCGAGCCATCCTACTAATTAGGACTAATATCTAGCAGAATACCCACCTTTCTAGGCATCTTACTAATTGGGATTGTCATCAAGCAGAGTACCCACCTTCCTAGGCATCTTACTAATTAGGACTACTATCTAGCAGAATACCCACCTTCCCAGGTATCCTACTAATTGGGACTGCCATCTAGCAGAGTACGCACCTTTCTAGCCATGTCACTCTTCTCTTTCGCCCAAGAGCCTTTCTCCAGGTACTGAGTCAATACCTCCAAGAGACCAGGGTGTCGGCTCAAGACATCTGGGCTCAGCAGAGTCTGTAGGTAGTCATTCAGTGCCTGTCGTTTCTTCTCTAAGAACTCTTGGTTCATGTTATTGAACGTTCTCTTGCCAGGCAGAGTGAGAGTGGCACGTGAGGCAAACTGGAAATCAAAGGGATGATAGAAAAACCTAATACAGATATTTTATGGCAAAGACTTCATGTCATATGTCTCATACTAAGCGTAAAGGCTCAAAACAAAAAATATTACAACAGCTAAATAATCTTTCTTGCCAATATGTATGCTCAAATTGCACACTCAGATGAGAATTCACATTCAAAGTGTCTCTTGATAGGCCAACAATCCCCTTACACGGTGATAGGCTTCAAACAAATCTCGATATTCCTGATTAGAACCTCAAAACAACCATAGGCCTAGCTGGTTAACCAATACTTACCTCATAACCACCATAAGCCAGGTGAACCAATACTTACCTCATGACTACCGTATGCCTGGTGAACCAATACATACTTAAAAACTACCGTATCCCTGGTGAACCAATAAATGTACTTACTTAATAACTACCGCCGCCTGGTGAACCAATACTTACCTCATGACTACCGTATCCCTGTTGAACCAATAAATGTACTTACTTAATAACTACCGTATGCCTGGTGAACCAATACTTGCCTCATGACTACCGTATCCCTGGTGAACCAATAAATGTACTTACTTAATAACTACCGTAAGCCTGGTGAACCAATACTTACCTCATGACTACCGTATCACTGGTGAACCAATAAATGTACTTACATTGTACTTAATAACTACCGTAGACCTGGTGAACCAATACTTAACTCATCACAACTGCAGACCTGGTAAACCAATACTTACCTAATAACTACCGTAGGCCTCATGAACCAACACTTACCTCATCACTACCGTAAGCCTGGTGAATCAATACTTAACACATAACTACTGTAGCCCCGGTGAACCAATATTTACCTTTTCTTTCAGTGTTAGATGCAAGTCGTGGAAGTCACTGTATCGTCTAAATGTATCCCACAATTCCTCTTTGCCATCCGATGACTTTTTGACAACAGTGATGGCGTAAACGATTTCCCAGCCTCTTTCACAATGCCTGAGGACAAGAGCAATTAAAATCTGTAATTAGTGAAACTATAATGCCCAGTAAGTAGCAAGTTTTGTGTTGTCCAGTTTGAAATAAACTTAATGTCCTTATCAACAATGTAGGCTTAACAATTATTTCATAACACGTGCAAAGACTGTGTTGCTTAGTCCTTTAATAAGTGGGTTTCATAAGTGTGAGTGAGAGCTAGGGCTGTTTTAAGTTAAGTGTGAGTTTTTGATGATATTTTGCACAACACCTGTGTCATGGTTCCTTTAAAATAAAAAGTAACCAAATCAAGCACCTGACTGTGTTATAGAGGCAGTCAACACCCCAAGTTCTTGTTTTTTCTTCTTTATTGGCAGCAATAGTGCCTGTTGACGAGAGACTGTCACAGGATGAGTGGATATCTTCCATTGACTGTAAATAAGTGAACTTGAGAGACTGTCACAGGATGAATGGATATCTTCCATTGACTGTAAATAAGTGAACTTGAGATTAAATTTGACAGATATTGTACAGCCATGGATTTATAAATATCATACCTTCATGAATAGGCACCTGACATTGAATTTTTGGCCAAGGTCATTTCACTAAGAATAAGTCATTTAAAATCATAACCTGTTAATGTTGTAGTAACATGCCAATAGAGGGAGCTAACAGACCAGACACCATTAAATTGATGGCAGCTAATGTGTCATGTCTCCTGGCACAACTAGTAAATAATAATAATAGTACAAAGTCAAGAAAACTAATTTTAAAAAGCATGAAAAACAGAAAAACTTACTGCGTGGCTGCCTTCTGACTTTGATAACAACGAGTCTGGAATTTATGCAGGTGCAAAGTAAACAAAAAAGTCATCAAGTAGACCACTGAGATAGAAAACGGCCTCTAGGTGGCAATGCACAGTTACCGTATTCGCCGTAATAACCGCCCATACCCCTGTAAGCGCCCCCCCCCCACGCGTTTTCAGACTTTGCTGGAATAAGCGTCCAGTCCATGAACGTGTACACGGGAACAATGACGTACCTGCAGTCCTAAAAATCGGCTACAGTAACGTCTTCAATTTATCAAAAAAGTTTTGCATGGGTCTTCTAGACCACCAGCGGCACTGCTACGTATGTATTTAGCCGTGACAATACACTTCAAAGTAACACAGCGCTTCAAAAAGAACGCAACAGCGTTGCTACTTTCGCGACGACCGTGTCCCACTATGGTCTGACCTCACAGTACACATCGACTGTCTCACGAATAAAAATAACTCGGTGTTGAACGCACGTGGCCAGAAAGCGCGCGCTACATATATGAACCTAGCTGTCATCAAAGACATTAGTCGGGAACTATCCATTCATGAAACGGGTAGCATAGCATCGGTAAGAAATGAATATTGGCCCTAATTTCCGACAATTTCTAATACTATAAAACATGTTTGCGTTATTTTTTAGATGGATTGTTTGATTAACCATAATTGGTGTTTTTAAGCCGAATATCCGATAAAATGACAACTTACAGCGAATGCTTACACAACCTTACACTGAAAAATAACTGTCAGAACAGTTACGTACGCATCCAGCTACACGGCGACTAATATCCGGGTCTTACCGAAACAAATGTCGAACGTTTTTAGCACGAGACCGACAAGTGCTGAATGAAACACGCTCTGGTTTAGGCCTACTGCTTGTGCAAATTTCTTTAGACACAATGCACATCTAGCTCGTTAGATTGCGTGGCTCTGGCCAAAAGACGGTCTCTGCTTTGTCAAATGAACTCTGGTTACACGCACGCGCTCGCTTACTCGCAGACGAACTTCAAAACAAACGTCACGTGACAACAACATGTGTGTTCGTCCAGACATTTTCTCGCCGTGTTGCCGATCATACATGTAGATGGCACGATGTTGCGCAGATTTGTACTTAAAACTGCGGTAAATCTAGACTCCACGGGAACTTACAAAAGCCATAGGGACGCTACTTAGAAAACTTAATGAGGATTTCAGGTAATTTGCTTGAGTTGAAACTATTTTTATTCAAGCATTGAAGTCGCCATATCGAAGACGGCGATTTTGAGGCAGTCAGTCGGCGAGTTTTCGCCCTGGGATTCCCCTGAGCACGATTTTCTGTAAAATGATCGTAATTTAGCAGCTAAGTTTGATAGCAATGCACCACAGTTTTGTTGGAAGTCTTTCATAGATTACAGATACGTCAAAGAACGTAAATTTGATGAATCTTAGCTTCCGATTTCACCCGTTTCGGAGACCGGGTTTCAACCGCCTTGGGTTATAATAAGCACCACCTTAAACCGAACTTTTCTAAGCCCCCTGGGCAGTTATTACGGCGAATATGGTACATAAAATCCATCCAAAACGAAGAAGGCGTCGTTATACACGCCTATTTCTTAAATTTAATGATCATCCATCAAGGAACTTTGAACACATGGAGACAAACGTAAAAACTAACATTGCTACTAGAAGACACATCGGTAGTTGGATCTGTCAGAAAATTCATTCATGCCATCCCATCTGTGTTGTGAAAATTTCCCGAACATCTATCAAGGGTTTTGGTGATACAACAGCGGATGCCAGATGGATGCTAGACAGATTCAAGTATGTATGGATGCTGGACAGATGCTACTGATAATAAAGGTATGTGGGTGCATAAACAGCAAGTATGTACTGCTCACTACATAAATTACAAACCCGTTGTACCGATTCTCCGACTCGAGCGTTATACAGTAGCAATCATCCGTTGAACGCTTTAGTGACACGAAAGTAGCGTCGATCCCAAATTACCGTTTCTACAATTTTCCTTGTCCGAAAGTCGCGGGACAAAACTCCGATGTTTATGACAATGTCCGAAATTCGAGGATCTTTGAAAAACAGATTTTGGACCTTGTACGAATTTCGTGGACTATGAAAAACTGATTTCGGAAATATTTATTCTTGGTCGAAAATGGCGGGCCGTCCGAAAATTACGCGACTTTACCGTACCATTATTTCCATTGTCTCCAATATCACCATCCTCCACCATTCGTCCAGGCTCTCTCAGCAGATCCAGTTCAGCCAGTAGTTTAATGTAGAGCTGACTCTTCTTGAATGCTTGATAGAACTTCTCTTCCTGAAGGATGTCACACGCCTGTAAACAGATAAATATTGATGTCACGCACCTTTTTATACGTACATTTTTTGTTTAGTAGTAACCAATACAGTTACTGTAGAATCTAAATAATTAAAAACTGTAGCACTCAGAGAAACGAAGAATAAATAAATGAGCTGTTGAGGGCTCCTCAGAGATAAAGTATCACACACGACACACTATCAAAACATCAGAGATAAAGCGTCACACGCTATCAAAAAATTTATTAAGTCATTAAATTATGCAACAACAACTCTATGAACTATAATTGCCACTAGAGGGCAGGAGTAGCTGAAAGCCTCATTCCAGGCTAGGCTATTCACTAATCCATTGTGAGTAAACAATTACTTTCTGAGCCAGGACTACAAATACCTTTAGTTACACCATCCAACTGTTGTATGACTAAGAGCAGTGTTCATAAAGAACTGCTTTCACTATGACTAAGAGCAGTGTTCATAAAGAATGCTTTCACTGACCTTACATGATGTGCAAGAACAACAGCCATGATTTACAACCATCTGCAAAATTCTAAGTCACTATATGGACTGGTTACCACCTCCAAACCCAAAATGCTGGGCGAGTGATTGAGTGGATACCGTTGGGCAATAGAGCAGTCAAAATTGGACAAAACATTATGACAAAGCAACATACTTGGTGAAATTTTATTTCATTAAATATATAAATACTTCCGCTAAAATGTTATATATAATGTTCATATCACAAACAAGTATGCAAAACTCAGAAATGCACCCACAACTCCACCACCATTAGTATGCCAAAAAGTGGAGAATCTGAAACCTATATATGACCTAGACAGTATAACAGACATTGTAACAGCCTGGACAATGTTAAACTTCATGTGAGGTAGTCGGTATTGACACAATGTAAACCTACATGTGAGGTAGTCATGCAGTATACACAGTGTAAACCTTGTAGTCAGTATACACAACGTAAACCTACATATGAGGTAGTCGGTATACACAATGTAAAACTTCATATGAGGTAGTCAGTATACACAATGTAAAACCTCATATGGGGTAGTCAGTATACACAACGTAAACCTACATATGAGCAGGAAGAGATAACCAGGAAGGGACAACTGTTTTAGCGCATTTTAACGGATATTCAAAAGTGATTTCAAAAGTAAATGTTAAAGTCGTCTGGAATCCAAGCATTGTGTTTGAAAGCTTAACTCTTTAGCTATAAAAGGACACCACTTTGGTCCCCAAAGACTGCATATTAATGGCACTAAGATGCTTTGAACATGACTTGTTTTACCCTGAAAAAGATGCCTCTTCTCAGGCATGTACTCGGGCATGATCCTCTTTTTTGCACCAACAGATGTCACTTATATACTGTATGCAAATGAGGCTCGCATCTCCTACGTCATATGACGTCATACGATGTCATACGATGCGAACTTCCAATTTGAACCCTCCGGTGCCTATAGTGAATGACTTGAAACGCTGTTCTACCTGATTGGGCAGCTCTAAGAAAATTAAGAACTCACACAAGTCAATGTTCTTTGTATTTTCATGTGAACAAAGAACATTGAATGGTTTCATATGAAAATACATTTAATTGTATTTGGATACTCTTGCATATGTGTAAGCGTGGCATTTTGCTTAAATCCAGATTTAGAAGCAGGAGTCAAGAAATTAGCTGCTACCGCCACGGGTGGCAGCTGTCGTGGCGTCCGAGTCGCCGGGAAGTCCGATCCATGCATGCGCAATTCGACGAACTAATGCTAGTCGCTGGTCAGCTCCGCTATGATTCATTTGAGACGTGCGGCTTAACTCGAACCTAGGCGTGTTCTGGCTCCAAGGTCGTTTTGTTTGACCCAGTTTCGAGAAAAAGTTTACTTTAATACGGTCATTTCCTGAAGATTTTTTGAAAGATATGATCCCGAAATCCTTGGCCTATAGAGCTGTATCAAAATTCATTGTTGAAACACAGCCACTGGTCCAGATTCTGCCGCCGGGTGGCTGGGGAAAATGCTATGTAACGAGTGTCCCAAAAATGCACACACTTCAACTCCTGCAGTTCAAGTTCTTTTCCCGTCAATTACTGTGCGCGGATTCTACGCGGGCAGCCAACACCTTATTTTTAACGTGGGTGCGTCGCGACTGGCCTGACTGGGCTCCAAGCCACTGGCCAGGATAACGAGCGTTTTGCGTGTTTAGAACTCAAAAAATCACAATTCTAAACAACACAGACTAGGTTCTTCTGTCTGTATCTCACGGAAAAATACTTCGAACTTATCTTCGAAAAGACCCCAAACTCCTGCTACGGACCTTATTGGAATGCCGAGCCGTTGTAGGCTACGGCCGTGTCCAAATACCAATAAATCCGTATAACAGCGAAATAAAACAACACGTTTTTATAAGAACTCGGTGTATTTTTAGAGTTTTACATCGAAGTTTGATGATTTATTGGTGTAAAACGATGAATTCAAGCGATAAGCTGACACCAGTAACCCGTGTTGTGAACTGCTGAACAGACTGCGTGTGAAACCAATTACGTCTAATGGATAATTTCAAAACCTCAGTCTGCCGTCAGGTGTCAGGTAACGCAACCGTACGTGCCGTTATCAATCTAAATTGATACAAATTAGGTTGTTTTGGGGTGGCATGCTCCTTTAATACGCTCCGCAAAATTTTTGCTTTACAAATTTTCTCGAATTTTCGAAATACATTATATGAATGGTTAAGTGCACATTTTCAAGAGCGCTTAGACGACCTATGCCGCAAAAACGGAGACCCTAACAACAATTGTCCTGGTCAGGGCCCTCAAATGGTAAACCATACACTGATACCGAGTTTTCAAAGTTCTCTTGAATTTTCTCTCTGATCAGTATTCGAAGTCTTTCTTTTTTGTCTTTCCCCATCCCCACACCTTTGTCGGTTGCCATGGTTTAACCCTGAGGCATGCAATTTTTTTTTGGGGTGGCACTCGCCCTCCCCCCGCTTACTAAGGTCCTGATGCAAGGAGTCCATCGTCGGTCCAAGGTCAATGTTGTGTTTCAACACGCACTCGTTGTATAGCTTGAGCATTGAATTAAAGGTTTAAAAAATACAGGAGCAGTTTTGCCCATTTAATTGTGCGTGTAAAAGGGTTTATGGATTCGTACTGAATTTGTTGCTGCAACTTGTCTCATGGGCCTGTACCCGGCACGTGACCACAAATGTGGACATTAATGCGGCTATTGCGCAAGTCGACTGTAGCAAGGTGGCCAGTGAAAATGTAAGGCAGCAGGCCAGTGGGCGTGTTTGCTTTCTAGTCTCTTATTATGAAAACCATTGAAGGCAATTATCAGCACCTGCAAACAAGAATTTTGAAGTATGGAGAATTTCAACAGGAATTTGCTGTAGACTTAGTCGCGAAGCTGCCGACATTCCAGCCACGGTTACTGCCGGTCCTTCGAAGCAATTATAGCACATATATACGATTTTTTAAGAATGGCAAGGGTGCATTTTGTGTTGACGGAAATGTCCATGGCGTCGAGGAATCTGAGGCATTTAATGATGAACAACTGTTGTGGCTTAATTTGGAAAAACACCTAGCAAAACTAAATTCCAAGTAGGCATACTGAGGCGGAATTAAGAAATACGATTATGGCAGTGCTAACTGTAGCAGAGCCACAAAGTGTGCTAAAATGTTAGGAAATTAGGCATAACATTTCTGTAGCAGATAAAAGGTTGATTGGCGCAGGAAAAGGCCGAGGTCTTCAATGCTCAGAAAGATTTCGGCAGGCAAGAGACTTGCCAAGAAAATGGCACAGTTGAGTCCGGGCATTCTAAAGGAAAGAACTGCAGCCAATTCCAGTTACTCGGTGCAACTTCTCTCACCCGACGGCGTTGTTTCACGATACCGCAACCTCAAACAACGTCAAAGAAACGAAACGCGGAGGGTGAGATATTACAGAGTATTAATATTTATTCTTGGATACAGGTGTCCAACTCAAAATGAATAACCCACGGTCATTCTTTATGCCGATAGCAATGTTTTCGCCAACTGAAGAAGAACAGGAATCATAGACATCCCGCGCGCTCCGTCTATGGTTCTGACACTTCAAACTTTCAACACGATAGGTAGCCGCAGAAAGTTCGATGTTGACCTCATTCTAATCTTCTCTGCAATCCACAGTCTGGGGACGAAAACAATTCAAACCTGCTCCTCGAAATAGGGCTTGCTTAGCTGGAATTCAGAACTGCGGTCATGAGAGTGTTTTCACTTCCTGATTGCGAAGTGATCGTGTTAACTGTGGTATCTTCATCAGCGCGTGCTCTCAGCGGGAGGTCACCGCTTTATGCACTCAAGCGCTCGACAACAACTAAACTGGCGAGAGTCTCAGAACTCCCACATGCTAATTTGATATGCAAATGAGGGAGTACTTGACTACTGCGCCATCTACACATTGACGGAAAAGCTTAAATATTCGTGACTGCAATGTTTTCGCCAACTGAAGAAGAACAGGAATCATAGACATCACGCGCGCTCCGACTATGGTTCTGACACTTCAAACTTTCAACACGATAGGCAGCCGCAGAAAGTTCGATGTTGACCTCATTTTAATCTTCTCTGCAATCCACAGTCTGGGGACGAAAACAATTCAAACCCGCTCCTCGAAAATAAGGCTTGCTTAGCTGGAATTCAGAACTGCGGTTATAGACCCTATTCACGCCGACAGGAGGCGCGTTCCAAAACGAGGCTCGCTACGATAGCTCAGTTATCTTATCGGCATAGGAGTCTGTGTTTCAGTCCGTGTTGTTCCCCGAACAACTAGAAAAAATACAGACACGCTTCACAATCTCTAAAGACATTTAGATTCGGAAGCGTTGAGTCGTTGCTATACGCCGACGAAGCAAAATATGTCCGTGTAAACTAAATGTTTTCAAAATGTTAGATCATATTTTGTCGCGTCTCGGTCAGTTGTCAAGCATCATAGTAACGACCGGAGAATGGGCCAGCCAGGTTGTATTTTCATGACAACGGAATTAGGGGGGAGGGGCTAAAATTGTATCAGATCCCGTTTTTGAGTTCGGGTGCAAATTGCTGACTAGCACACGTGCGCAACCAGGGGGTCTTGGGGGGGCGAATAAACAACGCATAGGCGCTGAATGAACCCCGTTTACCGTTTTTTTAGTCAACAGGTCGGCAAACCTAAGAATTCAAGACCCCTGCTTCCCCAGATTTTAGGCTGGGTGCGCGCATCTGCCGAAATGCTGCTTATTCCTGTGCCTGCCCCCCCTAATTCAAAATCCTGGATCCGCCCCTGCTACGGGTTGAAACATTATAATATTTCTTTCCAAAAAAGACAGAGCCCTCAATCCCTCAAATTTAGGGCCCAATATCGGCCCTATTCCCCTCCAAAAAAATATTGAAATATCACGCGAAATTCCCCCCACGAGGCACAAAAATTCCCCCAGTGAAAATTCTCTCAGAGTTCACATAACCAGTAACCACACAGATGACAATTTTTAAGAGCACAAAAGGCTACTTTAAAATGAGACAGAGCCTATGAGCGCTTGCAACAGGGCGGGGGATGCTATTGATGGTGATCGGGAGGTAGACTGTTCCCGCCCTCACTCGGCAAAAAAATCACCTCTCAGTAGGCACTAGCACCTTTCCCCTCGGATGAACGAGGTTTCTGCAGAAACATGATAACTATGATTTCATTGTCCAGTTAACTGAAATTGAGTTCTAAAACGAGGTTATGTTTTGGACGAACGAATTAGGTGTTTTAATTTTAAAATTCAACTTGGTCCAAATTTATACTTGAAATCTAACACATGAAATAGACGTAAGAATTATTACAACCAAGAAAGCAGAATTGATGGTCAAATAATTTTTATTTTCAATTACGAGTCTGGTTTATTATTTTAATAAAAATATATTTAATAACATCAATTATTCTTTCAGATCAATGACAAATCAACTGTTAGTCCCAGGGAGTGCATAGGATCAGGTTATGCTTGATTTTAATATTCTTGATCAACAAATTAAACCAGATGTGACCAATTGCACATGACAGCCACCCGAGACTGTCGAATATGTCTTCAACTCGTCAACAATACGAGCAGATGACCTGGTCCGCGTTGAAAGTATTTTGATCAACAATTTACAAGAAAAAAGTAACCCTGCGTTCAGCATAATACCTAATCCGTAACACTACGATCGCCGCAATTTGGTCATATTTACTTTTCACTGTTTCGAACCTAGTTTTCTGAGAAAAATTAAACCCTTTCGTCAGACAACTCTCTGACGCCTTAACTTGTTCTCTAATGTAATTTTCTACGTCTGTGTGGTTTAATTGTTGACACATTATTAAAATTCAATATCCAGGTTGGACTCGAAAGACCGGCTATCTAACTCACGCAATGTCTACTTTCGCTTTGTTTATCGCAGTGAGCCTCGCTTTGGATTTTAATGTCTGCCGCGTGAATAGTCTATGAGAGTGTTTTCACCTCCTGATTGCGAAGTGATCGTGTTAGCTGTGGTATCTTCATCAGCGCGTGCTCTCAGCGGGAGGTCACCGCTTTATGCACTCAAGCGCTCGACAACAACTAAACTGGCGAGAGTCTCAGAACTCCCACATGCAAATTTGATATGCAAATGAGGGAGTACTTGACTACTGCGCCATCTACACATCGACGGAAAAGCTTAAATATCCGTGACTGCGTGTGGGAAATTGCGATTGCGTGCGCTGAAGTCGATATTTTCAAAGTACAAATTCGCCACTGTTTAAGGTTGAAAAGTGAGTTTTTTTCGATATTCTTCTATAGAAAAAACTTTAATCTCTCTGATAAAATCATCTGTTTCCTTTTAAACGAAACTTAAGTCCTGAAATTAGTCCGGGGAAGGAGGCCAAAAACGGCGGTTTAGCTAGTTGTCCCTTCCTGGTTATCTCTTCCTGATATGAGGTAGTCAGTATACAAAAATGTAAACCTACATATGAGGTAGTCAGTATACACAATGTAAACCTACATATGAGGTAGTTGGTATACACAATATAAAACTTCATATGAGGTAGCCAGTATACACAATGTAAAACTTCATATGAGGTAGTCGGTATACACAATGTAAAACTTCATATGAGGTAGTCGGTATACACAATATAAAACTTCATATGAGGTAGTCGGTATACAAAATGTAAACCTACACATAAGGTAGTCAGTGTACACAATGTAAACCTACATTTGAGGTAGTCAGTATACACAATGTAAACCTAAATATGAGGTAGCCAGTATACACAATGTACACCAGTAATCAGTATACACAAGACCTACCCTAGCCTGCACTTCGTCAAAGACATCTTCTGAAGGTGCACCAGTCTTAATCCTTAGATATGTGGCTTTTATCAAGTGTTCATCCAACCTGATTCTGGGATTGGCCTGTATGTAGCAAAGTGAAAAGTATACACAGAGAGAGTTAGATAGTGAAAACTTGTGTAAATTACTCACTATTTATCGATCAAAATGTTCTAAAGGGTAACCATAACAGTGCCTGACAATGCTCTCCACAAATGCTACGAAGACATAACCACATAGATAAACATATACCGCCCATTCTCCACTATTGGAGGCCATTTTGACTGAAATTGAAAAAAAATAAAATTGTATATTAATCAAACAAGTTTATTTTTACAAAGACTAATGACTGGTCTTGTATTTTCCAAAAGTGTACAAAGTCATCTTTTATTGACCTGCAATCAAATTACAACTTGGCAAAAATGAATGGTTGCAAATCTTTGATAAATACAATGAAAAAGAACTTATTAATAAATTATAACGTATTTGTACATTAAAAGTGATCAAATCCCATTACAACTATGGTAAAAATGAGATGAGGCGTGTGGGAAGGACGAAATATCGAAATAAAAGAAATAGATGGTAATGTAACATTCAGGTGTTTAGTCATAATCCTTACTCTTGAAGTGAACACACAATCACACCTCAGTTGTCATAAGAGCTTTCATGTATGTATTAGCGTCTTCAGACAGCACATGCATCTCAATATTCACATAAACATATTTGATGGTAATGCATCTGATGGTCACAATCCTACATATTTTTGAAAATTTTTAGTCAAAACTCCTGAGGAATATATTTGTTAGTGAAACATCGTAATCAAAATCCTGAACTGATACATAATTGTGCAATTTTTCATTACGCTCCTTTGAGCAGTGAGCCACATGGAGAGGCGGGAAAGTGATTAAAAACATAGAGGCATAAAATAAGTCAAATCTATCCAAGAAAAGCAATGCAGGAATGTCGACATGTGCCCACAATGCACTGCAAACAACATGTTTCTAAGGACCACTAGGAGGTGCTGCAGTTTGTCAAATCAGCCCCAAAATCAACTGGTGCCTGTGAATTGTCATCACAAAAATCCGTGTGAAGTTTCATTGAAATCCTTTAATCGGTTATCCTGAAGTAAACACTGTAATAAATACTGGTGGCCACATTAAAGTGAAACACAACACTTGTAATTTCATGTCTAAATGCAGTGGAGGAGACAAACAAACCGCGAGTCAATCAAATAATAGCAAACTAGAACTAAGAATATAACAAGAAAAGCAAACTAATAAGGCAACACAATGATGTATGACTGAGCATGCTAGAGGGAATATAGAACTCGGCAGACAGCTGCAAAAAACGTAAAGCTTCAGCTAAAACAAGATTCATATACTTACAGATGAACTATCAGAACCCTACAATCAGGTGATAGACAGAGTTGAACAGGATTCATATATTAAGTAATAACTCGTCCTCAACAGACCATATGTTTTTAGTTCTTAAATGAGACTAATTAGTATACCATCTAGTTAAAACGATTATTTAAAGAGATATTAGAGTTATCTTGAAGTCAGCGACTGGAGCCTGCTGACTTGAATGTAAACTGAAAGATTTCCATTCATTATGACTGTAGACACACTCCAGAATCAGATTGCCACCTCGTATCTCTTGTCTGCTCACCAAGTGGCTTTCAGTTGAAACTTCAGTCATTCCACATCTTTGTTAGCGGTCATAAACTACTTAGACGATATCAAACTGATATAATTAAATACTAATTCACAGCAGATTCCAAAACATACACTTCGGCTTGTTACATTTGGGACAGTCACTGTATATCTGTCATGCCATGGAAGAGTTAAACAGGAGACTGTGTCTCGGACGAGTCAAACGGGAGACTGTGTCTCGGACGAGTCACACGGGAGACTGTGTCTCGGACGAGTCACACGGGAGACTGTGTCTCGGACGAGTTACACGGGAGACTGTGTCTCGGACGAGTTACACGGGAGACTGTGTCTCGGATGAGTTACACGGGAGACTGTGTCTTGGATGAGATACACGGGAGACTGTGTCTCGGACGAGTTACACGGGAGACTGTGTCTCGGACGAGTCACTCGGGACACTGCGTCTCGGACGAGTCACACGGGAGACTGCCTGCGTCTCGGACGAGTCACACGGGAGACTGTGTCTCGGACGAGTCACACGGGAGACTGCGTCTCGGACGAGTTACACGGGAGACTGTGTCTCGGATGAGTTACACGGGAGACTGCATCTTGGATGAGCACGTAAACTGGCAGTCCTCACTTGCAGTATTTTTCAGTTCATTGAAGTTTGCAAAAGTATTTACTCAAAGCCAGTCGTGTGTCAATTTCACAAGAAATTAATAGTTGTGTTACGCCATGTATATATATATATATATATGCCAATGTGACCTCAGATTGTGTTTAGTCGCCACGAGGTCTCCACTTTGAGTATCAAAGTCAGACAATATTTCACTCTAAATTCATTTCAAGGTTAGTGTTGACTTCCAAACTGGAAATTGCTAATAAAGTTCTTAGACGAATTACATTTGATTTACAATTGTTCAGTTTATTTTGTGAATTGAATGCACTTGGTAACACATTTAAATTACAACAGCAAAAATCGTAAAAGATCGGCAAAATTCACATCACTAGGCCACGCGGTCATCTGCATCCTATGGTCATTGGCGGCAGGAATAGCTGCGTTACAGACTGAATGTACATACGTCTATGGGGGGAATTAGGGAGGCGCAAGGAAAATGGGTCCTGTGACAGCCGTACAATTTTTTTTCGGTCATAGAAAATTTACACCAAATGATAACCTAATTCGTTGGTGGTAGTGATTTTGTTTCCAATTTTGGCGACCTCAGATTTTGTTTGGCGACCTGCACGACATCAAATAAATCTAAAATTTCAGAGAAGAGGTATGAAATATTGACCCAAAACTTCTAACAAAGAGAAATACTGGCACAAAACTTGTTTATAAGCAATGTTGAGAATTATCTAAGTTACAAAAACATTTCAATATTATCATCAACACATATTCAACTTTTTATTATTAAATAACAAATTGTATCATGTTAACCTATAAGAACAGTGTGTTGTACTTAAATAGATTGTCTTATAATTTTGTGAAATCCTGTGCAGCATATCAAGACAACAGCTACAAAGTACAATGTACGTCTTGTGCGAGGCATGACTGATCAAGAGTTAAGTTTCGATAGTAATGTAGTCTAACAAAGACAACGGGTTATGAGAGTACTGTTCTCAACAAGACAGAAATGATTAATAAGTATTGTGTAAATGATGAGCCACGATGATATCTTGTTGAGATGGATGAAACATGAACAGCTCCATGACCTGAATATTCTTGATGCCCAGTGATGTTGTCAACAACACAACTAAACCATCAACATTAAATGAGAGTACATCTCACTGTTTAGAATTCCATGCAGAACTCAAACAAGGGTCTAGAGAGTAACTGCACACTCGGATATGCTACTGAGATGGCATACGAGAACATTAAAAAAGTTTTGAGCATTGAACAAGACTCCTCATCAGTTGCATCATAATCGCCATGGTGACTAGGGCCACCTACCTTTTCAGAGAGGTACTGGTCGAATATGTTCATGGCAGCCGCACGCAGTGGTTCAAGATCAAGCTCATCTGCTGTCTGCTCTTCACGTAACTTCTGCAGCTCTAAAGCTTGTAACTGCTGCTCAGCAGTCACTCTGTAGCCCTACAAGGAACACATTCAAACAGTGAATGAAGGGAGACAACTCTCAGTTAAACAGTGGGTGAAGGGAGACAACTCTCAGTCACACAGTGGGTGAAGAGAAACAACTCTCAGTCAAACAGTGGATGAGCAGAGACAACTCTCAGTCAAACAGTGGGTGAAGGTAGACAACTTTCAGAGAAACAGTAAGCAAAAGAAGACAACTCTTCATGGTAATGACATCTGCGATGTCATCTTGAAGACCTAGACCAACTTATCGAGATTCAGTGGTCACAAAATTTATTCATTAATTTAAAAATGCAACACTAACAAAATGACAGTTTGGGCACCAGATCACAACAGCTCTTCTATTACATTCCACTTGCATCCCACAAACCTACATACTGAGGTTGAAAAATCATATGGTCATAGATTGGTAAAACTGTAACAATAGCATGACTTTAAAGATGACTAAACAGTGTCTAATGTGTTCACCTGCCACTAATCACTTACCTCACATGTGAGATAAAATGACAGGTATGCCACACCACCAGTACCAGATAGGAATTCTAAAATGAAACAGAAAGCTTATAAGTTATTAAAACATAAAGTTAACTGGATGTTAATCTCCAAAAGGAACAATGCAACCTGGGAGCATTTAATACTTGTTTACTAGCTATTAAGCTATACAAATTTCAACAACTGGCAGCTGGTCATAATTCTACCCAAACCAGTCAAAGTAGGAGAGACAAGGACTGACAGTAGGTTATAATTCTACCCAAACCAGTCAAAGCAGGTGAGACAGGAACTAGCAGTAGGTCATAATTCTACCCAAACAGTCAAAGCAGGTGCGACAGGAACTGGCAGGTCATAATTCTACCTAAACCAGTCAAAACAGGTGAGACAGGAACTGGCAGCTGGTCACAATTCTACCCAAACCAAAGCAGGTGAGACAGGATGTAATAATTAAGTAAACAAAATGAATATGATAATGCCCTACAAATGATCAAAGTAATCTAAAGCTATGCTGTTATTTATGACTGACGATGATTAAAGTAAAGCAAAGCTATGCTATTATTTATGACTGACCATGATTAAAGTGATCCAAAGCAATGTTGTTATTCATGACTTACCAATGAAGTAGGCCAAAGCAATGTTGTTATTCATGACTTACCAATGAAGTAGGCCAAAGCAATGTTGTTATTCATGACTTACCAATGAAGTAGGCCAAAGCAATGTTGTTATTCATGACTTACCAATGAAGTAGGCCAAAGCTATGTTGTTATTCATGACTTACCAATGAAGTAGGCCAAAGCAATGTTGTTATTCATGACTTACCAATGAAGTAGGCCAAAGCAATGTTGTTGTTCATAATAACATCAAATGGTAGACTGTACAACTTCTGGCCAGGAGATATGAACTGTAACTATAGAACAAAAGATGGATTAATGTCGAATGAGTGGTTACCATCCACAGAGTGCAGTAAGGCAGGGCAGCAATGAATGACAAGGAATCAAGTCACAACATGCATAGAAACACATTTTAAATTTTATAGCAGACTTTGGGGTTTCATTCCAATACAGACACGACCAAAAAACTCCAGGGCAGTCCCCTGTCAGGACATTCTAGATCCGTCAGTGAATTTCTACATTCAATACCAGAAATTGTGGAGTGTAAGGTAAGTAACGTTGCAACTTGTGGGATTCTTGATGGAAAATTGACATTAATTGACAGTTGCCTAGTCTGCACATATGCTAAATGACAGGTAAGCAGACGTACCCCTAAACTATCCGACTCCTCGTCAAGTCCATGTTGTAGTCTCTGTATGCGGTCATCACACAGAGCTCGTACAAATAACAAACTACTCAGCTGCATTTTGATAACAGCGTCTGGAATAAAAATTGTCTCAGTTCAGTGACTGTCACAAGCATTACGTGATCACAAACAGATTAATGGTAGTCTCCCTCGGTTAAGCAGTTGATCGTATACATGATCACAAACAGACTGATGGTAATCTCCCTCGGTTAAGCAGTTGATCGTATACATGATCACAAACAGATTAATGGTAGTCTCCCTCGGTTAAGCAGTTGATCGTATACATGATCACAAACAGACTGATGGTAATCTCCCTCGGTTAAGCAGTTGATCGTATACATGATCACAAACAGACTGGTGGTAGTCTCCCTCGGTTAAGCAGTTGATTGTATACATGATCACAAACAGATTGATGGTAGTCTCCCTCGGTTAAGCAGTTGATCGTATACATGATCACAAATCCCAAACCATGATTTCCCATCCAGGTTAACAAGAACAATGTGGAGCATTGACAAGCATCCACCAAATGGTTAAAAAATAAGGGAACTAAATTTTCCATTATTTCCCCGGTATTCGGATACATCTGAAAATCAACAATAGTTTTAACTGCTTAAAAACAGGCTCTTCTCATAAGGATACAGATAGATCCACCTAAAGGAAATGGAAGGTAGCAAGGCAAGTCCAGTGACAATTTATGACTACGGCACACCACAATAGTCAACTCAGTCCAAAAATCATCACCAGCTGTGTTTTCCTCATCAGGAACAAATACGCCAAATTTCATGAATATCCACACAAAGAACTTGATAGACATTGAAGCAGATAAAAAAATGAAAATAGTCACTTCAGGGTGTTACAGTAGAACAGTCCAAAACTTAAAATGGAAACTAGAGGGCACACAAAGGTCGAATCCATCTGACATTGGGCAGGAGCTGACATTTCCTTCACTGTAATGTATGAGAAATTTTCATGATAATCTATTAAGGAACTTGGTAGAAACAGAGCACACGTAAAGAAAATCTAAACTGCCTCTAGGGGGTCTCATAGTAGTCGAACCCGTGAATTTATCATCAGCCATGCTTTCCTAACAAGTACATAGAACGGTCCTATTTTGACAGAGGTAGAGGAAACAAAATTGTGACAAGAGGACGTTACATTTATCGGACTATCCGAAAATCAGCATCACCTGTGCTCTCCACCATAGGAGCACGTGTGCCAAGTTCTATGAAGACACATAAAGGAACTTGGCAGATATCGAGACAGAGACCAAAGAAAAATGCGACTAGGGGCACAATAGTCACTAGTTGAACTAATGAAGTCAGCTGTTCAAAAATCAACATACAGCCACGCTGTCATAAAAAAAACCTTTCCAATTTCCTGATTCTTCGAGCAGTTTGGTGGATAGAGAAGCAGATGCCAAAAACAGCCACTATGTTGCATATACTATATAGTTTAGTAGGGGCTGTAGAATAAGTTGAATCCGTCCAACATTGACAAAGTGTTATTATTTTAATAGAAACCTACTTGCTAAATTTCATAAATTCTATCAAAGAGCTTGATAGATACGTGACAAACTAAAGTTGTCACAAGGTACAACGCTATCATCCGCTCCTGGCTTGACAGGGTCACCAGCTTGATAGGGTCACATCTGCAAACTGTCATGGACATGTTGTAAAGGGTTAGGAGACAATAGAACCATATGTTGGATAGATGCCAAACAAAACATGCAAAATAAAAATGAGAAAATTGGTATTTGATGATCAACCAGTTCTCTCCTCCAAAAGAGAATCAACATCTTTTTAATAAACCAAAGTGGTACAGCATACAAACCTAAACTTTGAAATCACACTGCATCGACTATGACATACAAGTGAGTAGTAAGTAGGCGGCTATTCACTGAAAGTAGTACAAAAGTTGAGCTATACCATCATGTCCGCCACTATCCTTCGCCCGCTGCCTCGTCACATCCTGATCAATCTTGTCCCGCACAGCCTGCAGTTCTTCAATACTATCTGATATCTTGACCGCCGTCATGAATGACTCATTGGTGAAGGACTCGTCTTTGCACTAATCAAGGGAAAGAGGACAGTTAAGATGACCATACCAAGTTCACTGACCATTAGAAATACAGCACGTTTTACAGCACCTCGTACTTTAACGATACATAATATGTACAAAAACTGCCAGAGCCAAACGATGGCATTATCATGGACGCTGAATCTAACTGAAACAGAGTAGCTATCACATGAGCAATCAAGTGAGTCTGGCTTACTGGACAAGAGAACTAAGAATACTAACACTTAACAACAGACCAGATTGACATCATCATTCAAAAATTGGTTTCTGCATGCAGTGGAAAATAAAAAGATTTTTATTCTTAGTGTGTGATCATAATGATAAAAGGTCCATGTTATACACGACTGCACAGTCATGTTATTGGTGTTATACTGGACCTCGCTGAAACCTGTTCCTCAGCACAGAGTGATTATTAGGTTTACATGTTATTGGTGTCTCTAGACAACCAGTTACCTAAACATTTGGGTTCTCAAAATAGTCATTTAATGAAAATAATTGCACGTGGAGTATATGAAAGCAGTTTACATAAGTGAAAATGCAGATTGCAATCTACTTTACAATACTTGCTTCACACGGTGCATGCTTGTGAACGATAATAAGACATCAGATTTCCCTAGATTCAACCTAGTCCAGAGGTAAAACTTCCTAACCTGGAGAATGAGACTACAGTCAAAATATGGCTAGCCATGAATTGAATAGATTACTTGCATTTCACAATTTTGTCATGATATGTCGTCCCCAGTAACCAGCTCTCGGGTCGTTTGAAACAATTGCAAGTCTTTGTTCACGAGGCAACATGTGATTTTGTGTCTATACACATCACATTGGTGATTTTAAGAAAAGAGTTGTCGATAAACGAATAAAAGTACAGTATTTGTTTTCGCTTTTTCAATTTTTTGATGAAAAAACAATAAATATGAAAGGAGTTGTTACATTATTACAAACAACCCGAATGATTAACTGCCCTCCACATTACAAATTGATTAAACTGAAGGTGAAGGTTTGCCTTGAACTTACCAGCCAAACAATGTATTGGTTAATGTAGTCAGGATCAGACAACAGGTTCACCTTGAACTTACCAGCCAAACAATGTATTGGTTAATGTAGTCAGGATCAGACAACAGGTTCACCTTGAACTTACCAGCCAAACAATGTATTGGTTAATGTAGTCAGGGTCAGACAACAGGTTCACCTTGAACTTACCAGCCAAACAATGTATTGGTTAATGTAGTCAGGATCAGACAACAGGTTCACCATGGGTATCATGACACCTTGCACCAGAACTTCCTGAAAATACAAACATTTGTCTGATCCTTTTGGACTCATCAAATCTTTTAATTCCAACTGTTAAGACGTGCATCAGGAATGTAAAGTTAGTGTGTAGGACATCAGCTTTATACAAGTAACAACTTCTTGGTACAACACAACCTCCTTGTCATGCAACGAATAAGCCTGACTGTGGCCTTCACTATATGAGACCAGTATAGCACTAGTCAGGAGAGACCAGTACAGCACTAGTCAGGTCCTGCAATGACCAATGACAGAGGACAGGTGATGTATTGTTCTACAAATAAATAGGCTTCTGTGATAAAAATATTTTTTGTTTGGTAAAATTGAAGTGAAATGATCATTTTTGCATGAATAGTCAAAATAATGATAAAAAGAGACGATAAAAGAAGAAAGAAAATCAAATAAGAGGAAATCGAAACAAAAAAGAGGAAATAATCTTAAAAGAGAAAAATTCCTAGCTCTTACTAGTAAAGGTCATAACATCTACTAAATGTAACATTTAGTAAACCTAACATCTAGCAAACCTAACTATATCTAGTATACCTAACAACTTCAAGTAGACCAACCAACTTCTAGTACACTCAACAATTTTGATTAGACATAACAATGTCTAGTAGACCTAATGACTTCTTGTAGACCTAACAACTTCTTGTAGACCTAACAATGCTTTTAGACCTAACACCTTTTTTCCACAAACTGCAGTGACGCAGTTCAAGCTCAGATGGGGACTGGCCTGGTGATTGATCAAACACATTCAGAGCACACTTACTCTACAGATATAACGGAAAGGTTTATTGTGGAAGTCTCCAGGTGGAAGGAGAAGATACAGCAACACGTCACTGATGTCTTGAAGATACTCTGAAAAACAACCACAGTTCACAAATTATCTCATCCACGCAAATAGAAAATCTATTGCAAACAAACCTTGCAAATTCTTGAATTTTGAGCTAAAATGATAGCTTAAAATTTACATTTTTTTTCATTTTTAGTCAGAAAGTGCTCAATACTAAGTGGCGATAGGTTCACTGCACAAATCAAGATAACAACTGAACAAGTTGTGTCAATGAGAAATTTGACACGATGAAATTCTATTTTTTTCACCTAGTAAAGAAAGTATTTTATAGTTTCATGGTCAATCTTTTATCTATTGCATGACTATAAATGTTGACTTATCCAACAGATTTTTCCTAAAAACATTGGGATGAAAATCTTATTGTGCATGAGATTGGCAGATGTGGTTGCTATGATACTCAAGCAATAAATAAATTATCACATACAAGTTTCTTTTGCACAATCAACACAAATAAATTATGACATACCCATATTTTTCTAAAACAAGACAAATAAATTCTGACATACGAATTTCTTTCTCAGAATCCACACAAATCTGGTCACGACACAATGTCTTCTCCATTTCAGATTCAAGGTCAAAGAAGATGCAGTCCAGGTCAGTCACTGGTTTAGTTTCTGAAAGAACATAAAACATAACACAATGCGCAATGTTTGTCTTTTCTTCTGCTGTAGTTAACTGATTTTTGCCATTCAACTATTGAAAAAGTTCATTGACAGATTCAGTTTTTATAGTGCACAGTGCCAAAAATGGGCAGGAAAGAATGTTGCCACCATAGACATCACATAGACCGGGCACCCGCCACTCGGATACATGCAGCTCGCGTTGTCAATATAACGCCATATTGGAGAGTGCTACGCAAGACAAAAATGGTGGAAAACACTGAGAGCCCTACAACATCAGTCAGGAAATGCGGGGGCTCGCAGTGATATGCTTGCAGCCAAAGAGTTAATTTTTTTTTGGTCTTGCCATTGAGTCATGAGTTTTTTGGTTCTGCCATGGAGTTTAGTGGTGCTGCAAGTTTTTATGTTCTGCCACCATAGTTTAAGCAGAGCAACTATATGCGTTGTTTCCACATCAGTCTTGGTGGTTGAGACTATATAAGATCAATTAAGATAATTTTTGACCAGCATTTGCTGTTATCCAATGATGATGCTGTTTGGTAATTATATTTAAGTAAATATTTAGTATTAATGACAATCATATGTATTTTTACTTGTACTGAAAAATAACATCCCCGAACTTACTCGCCAGCCGGGGCATCGAAATCAGTACATTTAAGTGAATAGTGTATTCTCTATTGAAATATATACTGCTTTAAAACTCATTTCTTACTATGTATTCCAAAGTCAGATATTTTCTGTTGTGTCAAAACAAACAAATCCCTGCAAAATCTGTACTTATGTCGAAGTTGACATTAGAATTTCTTTGGATTTGCAGTGCTTGCTTACGAGCTGTGACGAAACTTGCGTTAAAAGTAAAGTGCATAGTAACTGCAAATCCAACCTATGCGACTGAATTGCGCATTCAACCTTTACCCAAAATACATAATGTCCCACTCGAAACCTAATAGAAATATACCCAACCGAGTCCGGTTGGTTTTTTCGCAAGGTCTAAATTTAATGTGAAGAATTTTCAGCCCATGAAAAAATGACCCCACGTCCATGAAAACCTGTCCTGTCATTATTCAATGGTTCCCCCACAACAGCGGGTTGGGATAAGCAGATAGCGTGCGTGTGAGAAGAATTCATTTTAAATTTCTCGGCTGAGGGTACATCAAATAAGGGCGGGGATAGACAGGAACGGTCCAAAATAATGTGTGGGAGTGGGGCTATCTCTTTGTGAGCACCAGCTTGTACAGTATGAGGTCATGACTAGTACTTCTGAGAGCACCAGCTTTTACATTATGAGGTCATGACTAGTACTTCTGAGAGCACCAGCTTTTACATTATGAGGTCATGACTAGTACTTCTGAGAGCACCAGCTTTTACATTATGAGGTCATCCAGTGTTTGTGAAGAGTCACTAGGAATAAAGTATCACTACAAGATGTCATACAGGATAACCTTACCATCTAGTTTATACAAAATGTGTCGATCTTGTGCCCTTCTGAAGAGTCGCAGATGAGAGGCAAAGTCGTCAACAAGTCGAGTGGTGAAATATGGCACCCAGTCAACAGTCTTAGCTCTGCAATTATGCAATGAAAGTCTTACCAGATTTAAGATAAGTGAGGCATCACTAAACAGTGACAAAATTTACAGACTCAAAAAAATTAATAACACCATTTAAAACAGAATACATTTTACTCGATCGGACCTTCACTGACTCCTAAAATTTACTCATTACATCACTTCCTGTAATTAAAACATAAGTACATCATAAAAAAGTGGTAACATTCCCCTTCAAGTGCAAGACAATGTCATGTCTACACACCAGGAGTAACTAAGTACCAAGTACTGACTAGATGTCACAACATAACAATGTCATGTCTACACACCAGGAGTCACTAAGTACCAAGTACTGACTAGATGTCACAACATAACAATGTCATGTCTACACACTAGGAGTCACTAAGTACCAAGTACTGACTAGATGTCACAACATAACAATGTCACTAAGTACCAAGTACTGACTAGATGTCACAACATAACAATGTCATGTCTACACACTAGGAGTGACTAAGTACCAAATACTCTCTAGGTGTTACCACTACTTAACAATATGTCTTCACACTCAGCATCCATGAAAACAAAGTACTCACTAGATGTCACTGCATAGCACTGCCATGACTGCTCACTAGGTGTCGTTAAGTAACAAGAATTTACTAGATGTCACTACATAACAACTACCTCTCTGATAAGGAGACAAGAACCTTCTGCGCAGCCTGTCGCAGGTCATACTTAAACTCTTCACTGTCACTAATCTTCTTATACCAGACATAAATGTAATCCCGGAATGTGCACTCAAGCACCTCCTGGAGGGCCTCATCAATGATACTGGACCCTGTCAGCCGTTTGTCAATTTTGTAGTCGGCTTTGAATTGCTTCATTTCCCGTACAATCTGTAACATAAGAGTGACAGGATACAGGCGCCAAGAACTTACATGCATACACATGTTTGTGTGTAAGATACAAAATACAGTGTTAAACTAGCGTAAAACATTCATGACATTTGCAGTTATTTTGCCTAATATTGCAGCAATCACATCAATTAGCAGTTTTGGAGTAGATGTTATTATCAGTTACAATACTTCAAATTTGTTCAATTGAAAAGCTCCTAGTGACATTTTTGGTCCATTTATGTCAATAACAGAAAACTACATGACTAGTGGCCTCGACAAGTATATGACACCTCACAGTGACCATGGACAGCAACAGAGTGAATACTGAGTAGGTGACAACTTGTGACAGCAGCTTTTTTGAATGTGAGATACAACAGATCACAAAAAAGTTGTCCAATATTGCAGATAACACGCTGCAAGTAACTAATAATTTACCTGCAAACTTGTTTTGTTATTTGACTTAAAGTTTAGAAAATTTAATGAAACTTAATTAGTCTGGAACAAGCAGTGTCACAGTAATGAACCACTTTATTAGTTCTAGTTAAGAAACATGTCTTTCACTAGCACTAAAACATGACAACAAGCAAGCTGACTCATGAGACAGCTAAGTCACTGAATGTGGGTCCTGGTAACCATACTGCGGTAACTGACCTACTTAATGCATAGTACGCTCTTACCCAGTGCTACAGAAGTATCACTGTGGATTGACTGTACCTAACACGACTTCTCATTGGTTAACGAAATCAAGTAACACGAGCCATTCTGATTCGTTGGCATTTTGAATGATATTGAGAAATGCATCACTATACAACTCCATCTACTGAGAACTATCCTTGTAGCTTATAGTTGTTGCAAACACTAGAACAGACTAAATCAATGTATTCCACACAAGTTCATGTTTTTCTCAGAAAGGAGCAGAGAAACAAAACATTCTGCTGACAGTGAATGTCATGTTATTCACTGTCGTATCATTCACAGTTAAGTCTTTCCATGACACATTTTCACTAGACAACTGTAACTCAGACATATCCATAATAGAGTTACCCTAGTTACCATGCTAATAGCTGCTGACATGGAAGCGTGCTGAGCAGAGTGACTCATGATAACAACTTAACAAAGTCAAACACTAGACCACCCACAGATAGATGACCGTGATACATCATTCAACCATGTTTGACATATGTACCGTTAGAATCCCTGGAGAAGGGTGACCATAGTTTGAAGATACAACATTCAACTGTGTTTGCAGGGATATTCCTGGACTACGCATTTGCATCATTATAGTGTCAAAAAATAAAAAGGCGCAAGGACATTGCAGCAGGGCCCCCAAGGCACTTGTTTTAAAATGCAACACTCTTTCAAAAATGCAAGATTCTAGTCAACTTACAGTCAGTCGGGTAAAACATGACTCTGTTCTTATTTCGATTGCCCTTGGGGTTTCTGTTTCATATGTTACCACTTTAATTATACTAAGTTTGCTAGGCACAACGTTTTGAAAAAAAGACATTTTTTATCATCAGGTGCACCCGAAGGGCACAAGTTCAAACCTGGTCAGGAATATCTCTGTGTTTGGCAGATTTACCTTTATAATGCCTGGAGAAAGATGGCCATAGTTTGGGGGAGGTCCATTCAGGATGTCCAAGGACTTCTTTCGACCATAGTAGAATGCAATTACAACTCCACTGAAATGTTAGAAAATGAAATGGTGAGACAAACCAACACGTGCATACAAACATCCAAATGTGTTTAATTTACTCAATTCAAGCTACGAAATCAAATTGTGCATGTATTTAAAGGACATATTTATTAAAGAAATAAACAAACAATGGGAAGCACTGAAATGCAGCAATGTAAAACATGTGCATCTAGTGTTATTAATTAGTATAATGATAAAAAGTCAATTTGATGCGGCAGAATACGTGGCGCCCATTCAAAATTGGGAGAGCGTCGTTGACACTCTAACACAAAACTGCCAAAATTTCATGAATATCTGAAAGGCAGATAGGCAGACATAAAAAAAACAAAATGCCATTAAGAGGCACAGTGGTGGCCAAATCTGCCTATCTGTTGTCAATTAAATAGGAATACATTTGCCAAATTGTGATTTTGCAAGTGGTTTGGTAAATACAGGAACAGATGCAGAAAAATGTCACTAGAGGGCACAACAGCAGTTTGAACCGTCTGAAAATCCATCTCAGTTTTGTTCTTGCCAGTAGGTACACATCTGCTAATTTTGATAATGATCCTCTGGGCGCTTTAGCGAATATAGATTAAGCAGATGGCAAAAATGACTGAAAAATGAGCACTAAGTTGTGAAGAATATGTCAAAACCATCATCCCAAAATGGAAAAGTGCTGCTGTCTTCTTTATAGAAATTCGATTGCCAAATTTCATGAAAAACATCAACTCATAAGATGCAATGGCAAAGGTAAAAAAAATAATATAACAAGTCGTGGGCAGTCATAGTCACATTTACAGGGAAATACCTGCAAAAGTTACTAACATCCTGCAAACAAATCAGGTACTACAGCCATGGTCACAAAAATAAAAAATCATCAGTAGGGGATGCCACAGTTTTCAGGCCCATCCAAACTAATATGGTTCATAATGATCGTTCGAAATGTATGGTGCATAAAGAGGAAGATCTCGTCAAAAAAGGAACTAAAATAACAAAATAACACCAATAGGTGGCACAGAATACGTCCAATCCATCCACAAATGGAAAGCCATCTTGTCTCCTTAGTAGAAACCCGTTTGCCATATTTCACAAAATCAAAATGAACTCCAACGCTACAGAGGCAAATATAAAAAAAGAACATTACTACTATGGGGCAAACCTGTTTTCAGATTGGTCTGAAACTCGTTGTCGTCTATCACCACCTCCAATGGAACACATGTGCCACATTTCACAAAGATCCACCAAAGTGTTAAGTGCCATGGCCGCAAAAAACACAAAATTGCCCCTTGGGGGCCCCAGAGTAATCAAAGCTGTCTGAAAACGCCAGCGTCAGGACTAACATGGTATTCTAATCAAATTCACATCAGACAATTTTTATCACGATCTCTTGAGCAGTTTAGCAGAAAGAGAAGCAGACGTCTTGCTTAAAATGACCACCAGGTGACGCATAATACTTCAAATCCGAAAATGAGAAAGCGTCATCTTCTCCTTAATAGAAACCTATTTTGTAAATTTCATGAAAATATATCAAGGAATTATAAAAATACAGAGGCAAATGTAAAAATAAAAATTTCCACTTGAGGAAAGTCTGATCAACCTGAAACTTGTCGCCATTTGTCGTTACCTTCATAGAAACACATAATACTAAATCTCATTAAGAACCTGTAAGGCATTTAGGATATATGTCAGTGGATACTGGACGCCCAGACAGAGATGATGGCAATATGCACCCACAATTTGGGCACATGTAATGCATACCAATCAATAAACAATAACCCGATCGGGGGTTACAGATGCCGAGATTGTACAACAGCAGGAGATATGGGCAACAAAGTGCCTCATAGAGCGAGGATGGCAATATGGAGATGCAGCAAAAACTCGTATCAGGGGAAAAGATTGAAGAGTGTGTAACTACCACGAACTTGGTTGCATCTCCAAATCTACATTGCGTGCGATACTGGAAGGAGGAGGGCCAGAGACTATCCCGGTGCCTACCCTCTGACGTCACCACAGAAACAGAAACAGAAAATAAACTATAAAAAATGCAATGGACATCCCTAAAAACAAAAAATGGGAATTTCAACATGGAATGACTGCCAATTAAGAACACAAAATGACCGACAATTGAAATTTTATTTGCTTAACTTTTTTCCACAAAAGAAACACAAAATAAATGCTGTAAGATTTTTAAAGATCTGTATCATAGATAGTGTCAGATCATGACGATGACAAATCGTTGGCATTCATAGCAATGTCAGGAGCCTTTGAAAAATGAAAATAGACCAATTTTGGTAAATTATTTTTGTCCAAAGTTGGTGTGATTTTAACGCATGTGAAGTGTATGTTGGGATTGCTAGTTTAGGACAGACAGTGCCCCATCTGACCTTAAGGACAGACAGTGCCCTGTCTGACCACAAGGACAGATACTTCACTGTATGACCTTAAAGACAGACGGTGCCCTGTCTGACCTTAAGGAGAGACACTGCATTGTCTGACCTCAAGTTTTTTTGCAGACAACACAAGCTATGGTACAAGACAAAGTAATAAGGCAAATTGCCCTTTTCCCAGTCTACTTTTAAATTATGATGAAAGAATAGCTTAGCAAACTAGCTAACCTTCCAACATATTCTCTAAAATTGTCGGTCACGAGAGAAAACTACTTTGACGATAATTTGGCTTCTGCACTGCCGTCATAATGCAGAATTTCAACATTTACTGGCCGACTGTCTTGTTTCTGTTTGACATTCACAAGCGCTGCTCATTTTGAGAAACCTTAAAAACTAAACATTTAATTGTAGTTCCAAAAGTAGACTCATGGACCAAAATTAGAATTTTTTTCTAAAACAGCCCAAGAGCCTATACCACAAGGGACCTGACTGAGGAAATTTCTGCCACTAATCACTATTTACATGAACACATACCCCAATACAAATGAAAGGACGTAGAAAATCAAATAAAATCCGCCAAGTGGTCCAAAGGTTCCAAAGAACAGGGCCANAACATCCTGCAAACAAATCAGGTACTACAGCCATGGTCACAAAAATAAAAAATCATCAGTAGGGGATGCCACAGTTTTCAGGCCCATCCAAACTAATATGATTCATAATGATCGTTCAACCTGTATGGTGCATAAAGAGGAAGATCTTGTCAAAAAAGGAACTAAAAATAACAAAATAACACCAATAGGTGGCGCAGAATACGTCCAATCCATCCACAAATGGAAAGCCATATTGTCTCCTTAGTAGAAACCCGTTTGCCATATTTCACAAAATCAAAATGAACTCCAACGCTACAGAGGCAAATATAGAAAAAGAACATTACTACTATGGGGCAAACCTGTTTTCAGATTGGTCTGAAACTCGTTATCGTCTGTCACCACCTCCAATGGAACACATGTGCCACATTTCATAAAGATCCACCAAAGTGTTAAGTGCCATGGCCGCAAAAAACACAAAATTGCCCCTTGGGGGCCCCAGAGTAATCAAAGCTGTCTGAAAACGCCAGCGTCAGGTATTCTAATCAAATTCACATCAGACAATTTTTATCACGATCTCTTGAGCAGTTTAGCAGATAGAGAGGCAGACGTCTTGCTTAAAATGACCACCAGGTGACGCATAATACTTCAAATCCGAAAATGAGAAAGCGTCATCTTCTCCTTAATAGAAACCTATTTTATAAATTTCATGAAAATATATCAAGGAATTATAAAAATACAGAGGCAAATGTAAAAATAAAAATTTCCACTTGAGGAAAGTCTGATCAACCTGAAACTTGTCGCCATCTGTCGTTACCTTCATAGGAACACATAGTACTAAATCTCATTAAGAACCTGCAAGGCATTTAGGATATATGTCAGTGGATACTGGATGCCCAGACAGAGATGATGGCAATATGCACCCACAACTTGGGCGCATGTAATGCATACCAATCAATAAACTATAACCCGATCGGGGGTTACAGATGCCGAGATTGTACAACAGCAGGAGATATGGGCAACAAAGTGCCTCATAGAGCGAGGATGGCAATATGGAGATGCAGCAAAAACTCGTATCAGGGGAAAAGATCGAAGAGTGTGTAACCAGCACGAACTTGGTTGCATCTCCAAATTTACTTTGCGTACGATACTGGAAGGAGGGCCAGAGACTATACCGGTGCCTACCCTCTGACGTCACCACAGAAACAGAAAATAAACTATAAAAAATGCAATGGACATCCCTAAAAACAAAAAATGGGAATTTCAACATGGAATGACTGCCAATTAAGAACACAACATGACCGACAATTAAAATTTTATTTGCTTAACTTTTTTCCACAAAAGAAACACAAAATAAATGCTGTAAGATTTTTAAAGATCTGTATCATAGATAGTGTCAGATCATGACAATGACAAATCGTTGGCATTCATAGCAATGTCAGGAGCCTTTGAAAAATGAAAATAGACCAATTTTGGTAAATTGTTTTTGTCCAAAATTGGTGTGATTTTAACGCATGTGAAGTGTATGTTGGGATTGCTAGTTTAGGACAGACAGTGCCCCATCTGACCTTAAGGACAGACGGTGCCCTGTCTGACCACAAGGACAGATACTGCACTGTCTGACCTTAAAGACAGACGGTGCCCTGTCTGACCTTAAGGAGAGACACTGCATTGTCTGACCTCAAGTCTTTTTGCAGACAACACAAGCTATGGTACAAGACAAAGTAATACGGCAAATTGCCCTTTTCCCAGTCTACTTTTAAATTATGATGAAAGAATAGCTTAGCAAACTAGCTAACCTTCCAGCATATTCTCTAAAATTGTCGGTCACGAGAGAAAACTACTTTGACGATAATTTGGCTTCTGCACTGCCGTCATAATGCAGAATTTCAACATTTACTGGCCAACTGTCTTGTTTCTGTTTGACATTCACAAGCACTGCTCATTTTGAGAAACCTTAAACATTTAATTGTAGTTCCAAAAGTAGACTCATGGACCAAAATTAGAATTTCTTTCTAAAACAGCCCAAGAGCCTATACCAAAAGGGACCTGACTGAGGAAATTTCTGCCACTAATCACTATTTACATGAACACATACCCCAATACAAATGAAAGGACGTAGAAAATCAAATAAAATCCGCCAAGTGGTCCAAAGGTTCCAAAGAACAGGGCCANTCTTCAATCAACTGCTGTTCTTTCACGAGCTTGCGTACACGTCACAACAAATTATTGGAACTGGTTTCACTTCATTATAATTTTTTAGAATTCCGATACCGAAAAACCGAATTTCAGAACAAATTTTGCTTCTCCGAAGTTGTCGCGAAAATTTAGGAAATGGCGCGTGCGGGTGACACTAGCGTATTGTTTTCGAAACGATGACATACTTTTCATTGTTAGAAAAGGCGGAGAGTTACGCAAGAAAATAACATTTATTGCATTGTTTTTAACTTAAACGGCTGTAACGGGCAAGGTGAGCATCGGTTGATTCCCAGATTTTGTATGCACCCCGTCCGGTCTTTAGCTTTACATGATGATACAAGTTTCACGGCGAGGTGACGGGCAGAACTACCCTAGCTGTGTGCAATTTCGGTGTCTACGGAAGAAATACATGCAGTGGTACCTAGCTGTATTTTGACGGCAGTCTTCATCATACAGCTAGCTGGCTGGTAGGCAATGACCATCGCCTCTGTTGGCCCGAACCAGAGGCGATGCAGCTCCTATAGGTGCTCCATACGCCGGAAGCTTTTTCGGCGAATTATTTCTTGCACTGGCTAAAGCATGAAAGTCACGTTGTTATAAATACCTTTTGCATATAGAGGGACACCTTAGGAGGTTGGCGGTGTGTTTAATTCCTTCCAACTCGAACAAATACTTCCGTTATCTAACTTTTTGTTCGAGCAGTCACTCGTTCAGTTTCCAAAATCGTGAACTCGCCATTTTTATACTGCGCACGCTCCAATTTTTACCGCGCTCGCAAGGTGATGTGACTTCATGACCTCAATCTTTAAATAGGCCAAAGGTGATCCATTGCGGTCTTGTCAGTCAAATGTTCGTTTCCAAAGTGCCACCACTTATACTTGTCTTTAATTGGCATTACTTGAAACTGATTGTATTTCAATGAATTATTGTTTGTATTTGATAAAAAAAAATGCTGTTGATATGACATTTAAGAGTCTTTGTGCACATATTTGACATTTTAATGTTTAACAACACGGCAAATGCACGGCTGGTTCCCGGCAGCACGTACGCGAAGGGCGGGAACTTCAGCTTTCAAAGTTTGCCGGTAGGACCGCAACTTCTGACCTTCGGCCTGGTTAAAAGAATCTCTTGGCGTGCGCCGAGTGAAAGTGTTGAGTTCACGATTTTAGGAACTGAAATAGGGACTGCTCGAAGAAAAAGTTTGATAACGGGGGTATTTGTTCGAGTTGAAAGAAATTAAACACATTGACAACCTCCTAAGGTGTTCCTCTATGCGCAAAAGGTATTTATAAGAACATGACTTTGATGGTTTAGTCGGTGCGTGGCATAATTCGCCGAAAAGCTTCCGGCATATGGAGCGCCTATAGGAGCTGTATCGCCTCTGGTTCGGGCCAACAGAGGCGATGGTCATTCTCATTGCCTAGCTGGCTGGCTACACTCCTACAGACACAGTGACAAGTGAATTGCGCATGACTAGTCATGTAGCTAATTCCGTAATTCCTTACCAATACTCTCATTTGATCAGTGATACTAATCAGTCACCGTGGGTTGTGCCTCTAACGCGACAATTCGTTTTGCATGTTGTATTCTCTCCACAAGACGACCTGAAGTGTTTACGTCTTCTGTCCAGATTGCGATTGAGTTTAACAGGAAGTCAATACAATAATCCGAAACGCCCCTCAAAACCATCTCTGCGAACACTAATAAAGAACCTAAACATGGCTTTTTGACTTAGAGGAATACTAGGTTCAAGAATAAGAGACCGGAGGTAATTTTCTATGGAATTTTTGGTTAGAATTAAATTGATGACAGTCTATTTAGTGGTGATTACTGATTACATTTACGTTAGCATTGTTATTATATCGCCACAGATAATGGCCGAGTTGTTGAAGTCGTCTAGCCCAGCGCCTGATGAATTTATTCAAGGCCACGAGCCCGGGGCGAAAGGGGGAGGGATTTTCATTGCAACTGATTCGTATGAGGAGCTTACCAAATCTTTAGATGGCGTCGTTTTGGATGAATCGCGGCAACGAAACGATAGTAAAATTATTCAACTTTCGAGGAACGGTTCTAGCCATTCCAGTTCGAAGCCGAAGGAAAACGAAGACGAGCACAAATCTCACCAAACGGAAGTACGTGTGTTTGTGCAGTAGACATGCATTGCACTCCTGAGTAGCTCTAGATCTACATTACACTTTCGTACAGCATTAGTGACTATATCTACGTTACAGTACTGACTCAACTGACTGCACACCACTTAATTTCTGTTACACTTCTGTCTGTCCAGCACTAAAAATCTACATTGCACTACTGTACTGCACTGGATCTATGTTAAACTGCTGTACAGCACCAGATGTAAGTTACACTGTACAGCACTAGATCTCCATTACACTTTTGTACGGCTCTAAATCCATGTTACAATATGGTACTGCACTAGATCTATGACTATATTACACTATGTATGGTACTAGATCTAGATCTATGTTACACTCCTGTACAGCATTAGATCTATGCTAGTTACACTCCTGTACGACATTGCTTCTGCATTACGCTCTTTTACAACAGAATCAACGGCACTAGTCAAATATAATGGTCCCTGATTTAAAGAACCAGTTTCACTCGTGGAAACACGGGCCCGTTATTCAGCGCCTCATTCTTTTGCAGCCCAAACTGATCTCTGTGCCAAACTGAAGCTACCATAAGTTCCCAAATTGTTGCTAGTTATTAATAGCATTTTTAACTGTTGTCAGAAGTGAAATTGACAAATTAATGATTAATAATGTCTCGGGACACTTTCCCCATGTGATTAATCCGTATGACCTTGACCTTTATACGTGAACACTCATTGTCATCAAATTCAATTCTGATGTGTGTTGAAAAATTCATAGACCATTAGCAGTAATTTGGGAACTTACAGTAGCTTCAGTTTGGCTCAGGCATCAGTGTGACTCGCCAACCTGTACCATATTGAAGTGCGCCAAATCAGTTTGACACAGGCATCATTTTGGGTTACAACAGTTCTACTAAGTCTAAATCAGGGACCACTATGCTGCTATGGTATATCTGGCTGGTATGTCTGGCTGGTATGTCTGGCAGGAATGTCTGGCAGGTATGTCTGGCTGGTATGTCAGGAGTTTTTTAAAGTGATATATGTTTATTGAAGAATACACAGAACATACAAAGAAATAATGACAAACCCAGAAATCGCAAAGCATTACATCTGGGTTTTAGACAATTCATAAATGAAAGTAATAAACATAGAGGTATATACATTTAAGTAGTATCTAATGTAAGTATTCCAATATTTAGATATGCTATTACGAACATATAAAAACAAAAACGTGTACAGATTCATGTATAGAAGTCAGAAGCAACAATATTTATAAGCGGTATATAAAAATTTGCTAACATTGCTTAGGAGGAATTCATTGAGAACAAGGTCAAAATTAGGATTACCATTCAGTAATAATGTAACTTGAGTAGGGATATTACTACAAAAATTAAGAGCTTTTACAATTGATTGGTTTTCATTGAGTGCACGAAAGAGTGAGTCTCTCAGGAATTCGATGAGGGGACATTTGAAGAAAACATGAGGATAAGATTGGTCACCACATTTACAGTTTGGAGAGACATTACTAAAGTTATGCTGGAAGTTGTCAGAGTTGAGGAAAAGATCGTATCTTGATCTGTACAATGCTATTTCGTTATCGCGGGGAAGGGAGAATTGAGTCAAGGGTGTTGAGTTTAATGAAAAACACTTCTAAAGTCATTTTTTATACTCCTAAAAGAGTTGCTTTCCTTAACAGAGACTGGAAAAGAATTCCAATTGGTGATGCACATCATAACTGTAGACCTTCTGAATGCCTGAATGAACGACGGAGGAATTGCATTTGGGGTGGGGGATCTCAAACCACTACGATGACCTTGTCTAGTGTATAAATCAAATATTTTGTTGACAGAGGCGTTGTTGACATTGTTTATTACTTTGAAAGTAAATGTGGTCATGTGAAGATTGTGTCGAGTAGACAGTTTGGGCCACTTGATACTATTCAAAACCCCAACACTATTGGATCCCCTGTAAGCTCCAGTTATGAGTAAGGCAGCTAGATACTGTAATTTCTCCAAATGCTGGAGTGCACCAGTATTTGCAGACTGATATATAACATCACACCAATCAATGAGTGGAAGTATGTCTGGATGGTATGTCAGGTGGGTATGTCTGGATGGTATGTCTGGATGGTATGTCAGGCGGGTATGTCTGGATGGTATGTCTGGATGGTATGTCTGGCCAGCGGCCAATCAACAGCTACCAGTTTCAGAATCTGGTTTTGAAACAAAAGCAACCAGCGTTCTTTCTGAGCAAAACTTCAAACATGGTGCGAATTCCATGTCCTGATGATTTTGGTGTTAAGTATGTTGACTTTCAGCTTGCTGATTCCCTGCGTATCTGCTAGGGGGTAGAGAACACAGTTATCATTCAGTAGCGTGCGTTTTGTCACTGGTTGATGTAATTTTGCCAGTCATTGGTTAGCTTTACAACAAAGAAAGAAAGTGGTGATCTGTGAACAGTGTTTAGCCTTGTCATGCAAGGGGCGTGACAGCAAATACATGTTTCTGCAGTAGTGTTTAATAGTTGTGTGGTTGAGGCACATACAATGCGCACACATCTGGACGATTTAACTGGTGTGTTAATCATACTGTGTGAATACAGGATAGCAACGTAAACAAAATTCTGCGACAGTAAAAAATGCACCCCAAAAAGGCACAACCACAACTTTATGATTCACATTTTCTTGAACGTGAATTAAGCGGCGGTTTGTCCGTACAGCAGACCATAAACTACATCCACATTTACAGTCATTCCAGTTTCTTTACGTAAAGCACTACTTTTTCATAATTCGACCTGAAACGCCAGTCTAAAAAATTCCTGAGGAAAAGTAAATGATACCTATATCCTCTAGCGTACATGCAGAGAAACAGCGAGGGGTTTCAGCACCGTTAAATAGAGCGTCACGTATTGACCGTTTTTTCTCTGCTCAATCCACTATTCTTCTACAAGGTTGCATGCGTACATGTCACAATAATTTATTAGAATTTGTGTGAATTTCACCACTTTTGGTATTGATATAGGAGGCCCAAGTGTAGTACTCCTGTTTGTTTTGAAAATGTGACCTGCTTAGTACATTACTTGCGCATTAGACTAAATGTGACCTGTTCACTTTACTTGAACATGAGACTAAATGTGACCTGTTTACTTTAGTTGAACATGAGACTAAATGTGACCTGTTTACTTTACTTGAACATGAGACTAAATGTGACCTGTTTACTTTAGTTGAACATTAGACTAAATGTGTTTGTGCATTACTTATCATTTAGAAATTGCCTAACTGACAAAATTACTGCTCTCTTGTTTTGACAGTCAAATATGACATCTTCTTTGCTCAGGCACAGTTTTGTGTTCTTGATCTTCAGTTGCACCCTGCTGAGTATAAAACAATTTTCATTATTTGTGATTATGCATGTTTACTGTTTGAGAATTTCAAAAGAAACTGCATTTCATGAAAAAGTATAAAGATTAAGAAATATTTAAACAAGAGTGCTGCATTCTGGTATGCATAGTTGAATAATGCTTTTGCCACTCAATTTTCTAATTAAAATATCTGTACATAGCTTGAAGGTAGCCAAGAATCTGGTGACTCTAAGTCTAGTCAACAGTCTGACTATGAGAACAATGAGAACAATGAGGGCAACACAAGTGAAAGTGAGCCGAAGACAAGGTCAGTCTCTGAAGGGGATGATATGGACGTAGATAGCGCCACCTGGAGGTTGCAAAAGAAACATGTGTTCATTCTCAGTGAAGCTGGTAAACCCATTTACTCTAGGTTAGTATTATTTTGCGTTCACAAAATGCTGTCAGGGGGACTGGAAATCATAATTTTGCTTGTTCAAAGCATAGAACTTTGTCCCTGGAATGCCAAATTTGATCTCATTCTGGTGAGGTTGTGCTGCACAGTGCACCAATTCTGAAGTAATGGGGAGCATTAGTAAAATATAAAGGAAATGAATGAGAGATGATAATGACTAATTAAACCAAATGAAAATAATTTTAATGATACAAAAGATTTTTACCTTATGAAAACAAAGATGTTAGAATATGGATTCTCACAGTTGCTGTGAAGGTATTATGTTTTAATTGGACCTTGGAAGGCAATTGAAACAATTAAATTGCGTACCAAGTAAAAATTCAGAATGCAGTGACATTTACAAAAATGTAATAAAATAATTGCTCCAACTACCTATCTAAAATTTGCAGGTGAAGGTTTTCTGATAGATATAAGATGTATTGCTGATAGTTCATTACATTGGTTGCAGTGTAGGACTTTCCATAGAAATTAAGAAATAAACTCATTTCTTCACAAAGTGGAAATTAGTGATCCTGGTATATGTAGAGTATATCGTAAACAAGAGACATTGGAACATAATTTTATTTACAATAGAAAGTGAACTCTGGAAAATAACAATAGTCAAAAATAAAGAGACTATGTCATTTCGAACAGCTGTTGCACTGTTGTCACGGTCACAACCGTATTGAAAAGCGGTACATCCGGATAACTGGATTGAAAAGCGGTACATTCGGATAACTGGATTGAAAAGCGGTACATTCGGATAACTGGATTGAAAAGCGGTACATCCGGATAACTGGATTGAAAAGCGGTACATTCGGATAACTGGATTGAAAAGCAGTACATCCGGATAAAAAGTGGGACATCTGGGTCTGTGCCAGAACACTAGAAACACTAGAGTGAATTCTTTGTCGCAACGTACAAAAACAGTCCGAAAGGGATTTTTGGATAAGAAGATGTTGCACCAAATGGTGTTTTTATTTTTCTTAGTCAAGTGGGAATTTGCGGGTGCTGCTAAAACCATTGAAACGTAATGCTTTAGTTAAAAAGGAAAGTGGGTCTATGTCACATGGGAAATAGCAATAGTATAATTATGTGCAAAAAGTAGGACAGTTTGATGGTGTGGTGGGCTCGCATGAAAACTAGCAGCACAAAGTACAGGTCTGAATTGGATTCTTTTAAAAGGAGCATTTTTCAGTTTTTAAAGTTTTATTTCACGAGCATAGGTAAATTATACACATTACCTCGCTGCTCAAAAATTGAATTAACAAAAAAGTATCTGGGGAAAAAGGTAAACATTGCACAAATGAATTGTTTTTTAAAACCGTGAAATTAATATTAGTACCGGTATATGCATACACGCACACACACGCACACACACACACACATACACACACACACATGCATACATACATACATACACGTACATGTAGGTATGCAAATGTGTGTGATTTTTCGAATATTATGTAAATACACCTCTCAGTAGGGCCTACGCATTTCATTTATATTATAATTGCAGAACAAAAACTCAGAAACCAAATGTCACTTCTTTCCACAAAATACTGTAACAGGATTTTAACACCCAAAATGTCATGTTTTGAGAAACTCTCAGTATGTAGTTTGATAGATTGCCAAAAGTGATTCTAAGACTGATTTTCTCGGAGATTTTACTACATAACTGCAGCGCCTCCTAATGACCCGTAAAAACATCGTTTGTGATGCAGTGTTGGGGCACGTCAATGCCCCCAGTGTTGCTCTTATTATTGTGGATGTTGTTGTGTTTCATCTTGTGTCGGTTTTTCTTCTGAAATGCTGTTTGAGCAAAAAATCTCATTAACTGTTTCATAATTTGGAAGTCCAGTAACACACTTTAGAAACAAACTTAATAAAGTTGAAAGTGGCAAATCTAGAATGAGTACAGTAAAAAAAATCAATTGGGGAGAACAATAATTGCTGAAATTTCCTTTTTTCAATTTTTACATGCTCATCATGTTTGTGCAAATCTTCAAAAATTTTCCAAATGTTTAGTTTTACCAGCTGTACTATGCAAACCATACTATCAGCAAATTTATTTTTTCTGAAATTTTTTATTGAGAAATTTGACATATTGAAATTTCACCTCTCTGTCGTAATACGTCCCCAACTGAAAATTATTACAGGTTTTGAATACTCGGTACTACATTGCTTATACAGTTACCGACCTTGACCTTCAGTCTTGAGTCACAGAAATGTGATAAAGACTGTGGTGGAAATGGAATAATGACAAAGGAAGAACAAATCATTAATGTTTTTAGGTTCTGAAAAACAACATGTTGACCTTGTGTGAAGTTGCAGGTATTTAATTGTGAAAACAACATGTTGACCTTGTGTAGAGTTGCAGGTATTTAATTGTGATAACATCCAGTAGATAAGCCTTGGTAGGAACTTATGTTGATTGTCTGTCAGTTTACCAGTCAGCAACTAGATTAAACAAAAGGGTTTTGAACAGATTTTGATTAGACTTACAAAGTAGGACATTAATACAGAAGATTGGTAACGCCACCTGTTGAGCCTGTTCAGAAGCAATAACTATTCTGTTTGTCATGCAGTAATGATGTATTTATTATATAATAATCACTTTACTATTCATTTTGCAGGTATGGCAAAGAAGACAAACTGGTCACCATTATGGGGGTTATGCAAGCTATTGTGTCCTTTGTACAGTGCAGTCATGACAACATAAAGTGTGTTATAGCTGGAAATCACCAGTATGTGTTTCTGGTGCGTGAACACTTGATTCTAGTGTGTGCAGCCAGGACTTATGAATCAACGCAGCAGATACTACTCCAGCTCAGTTATCTCTACAATCAAATTGTGTCTGTGCTGACTCTTTCACAGATGAGCAGAATATTTAAACAGAGACGCAACTATGATTTACGCAGACTATTGACGGGCTCAGAAAAGTTTATGGATAACTTGTTAAACTTGATGGATTCTGAACCTAGTTTCTTACTCAGTTCTGTACGCTGCCTTCCTCTAGCCAGTGCCGTGAGGGATCTGATCGCTCAAACCGTTGTTCAGTGTTGTAAAGTCAAGGTATGTCCCTTTTATGGTTTTGATTACTTTAGTGTTATGTTTTTTGCAGGAAGCGCTTTTATGTGCCCACATGGGAGTGCATAGTGCTGATATCTCTGGGCATGCAGCACCCACTGTTATTATGGAGGAAAATGTGGCAAGCGTGGGAAAGTGACCATTATTTTTGGACAGATCTGACTACCGTTACTCCCCCTAGTGGCAATTTTAGTTTTTACATTTGCATTTTCAGAGTTCCTTGGCGTTTTTTCTGAAATAAGTTTTTGTTATGGAGACGACAGCACTGTTCCATTTTGTGACGGATGCGACATATTCTGTGCCACCTATTGGCCATGTTTATTATTTTTATAGTCTGCGTGTTTTTCCGCATAACTGCTCAGGATATGAAAATGGCAGATATGTTCCTACTTACAATAGCATGACTGACATTAGCATTCAGACAGGTCCAACTAGTGTGCTGTATCCCCTAGTCTCATTTCTACATCTGCAGCTCTACCCCAAAACCCTGTGTGTTGCAGGATCTTAAGGAAACTTGACAAATGAATAGAGGAATATTACTACCACTTTGCTTCCTAATGACAGTTTATTTTTTCTCATTTGTGTCCGTCTGTGTATTTGGAGTTCGGATTTTCATAAAATGTGGCGAATAAATTTCTATTACGGAAATGATGCTTTCTAGTTTTTGGTAGAGACCAACGTATTCTGTATCAGCTACTGGCGATTTTTAAGATACTAATGAACACCCCTTGAACATACTGTGTGTGTTGCCTTTGTGCATGTTGCTATTATTATTTTTATTCTTAGTGTGAAGAACGCTAACTAGTTGGTCAGTCTAACTATTAATATATTGTAAGTTATCTAAACCTCATCACTATTATTATTGCAGGTTATCGAAAGATAATCACTTCTTTGTATGCATTTTCTTACCCTGTAGGTATTGTATTCTAAAGGTGTCTTGCCCTGGAGGTGTCACACCCAAAGGGTGTCTTGCCTGGGAGGTGTCACACCTTAAGGGTGTCTTGCCTGGAAGTGTCACACCTTAAGGGAGTCTTGCCCTGGAGGTGTTACACCCTAAAGGTGTCTTGCCTTGGAGGTGTCAGACCCTAAGGGTGTCTTGCCTGGAGGTGCCACACCGTAAGAGTGTCTTGCCTGGGAGGTGCCACACCCAAAGGGTGTCTTGCCTGGAAGTGTCACACCTTAAGGGTGTCTTGCGCTGGAGGTGTTACACCCTAAAGGTGTCTTGCCTTGGAGGTATCAGACCCTAAGGGTGTCTTGCCTGGAGGTGCCACACCGTAAGAGTGTCTTGCCTGGGAGGTGCCACACCCTAAAGGTGTCTTGCCTGGAGGCATCACACCCTAAGGGTGTCTTACCCTGGAGGTGTCACACCTTAAGGGTGTCTTGCCCTGGAGGTGTCACACCTTGGAGATGCCTTTCCCTGGAGGTGTCTTGTTCTGGAGTTGTCTTTGCCTGGAGATGTCTTACCCGAAAGGTGTCTTGCCCTGGGGATGTCACACCCTGGAGATGTCTTGCCTTGGAGGTGTCTTGCCCTAGGAGACTTCTTGCCTTGGGTGTGTCTTGCTGTGGAGTCATCTAGTCCTGGAGGTGCCTCACTCTGTAGATGTCTTTTCCTGGAGTCATGTTGGCCTGCAGATGTTTTTCCCTGGAGGTGTGTTGCCCTGGAGAAGTCTTTGACTGGAGGTGTCTTACCCTGGAGATGTCTTGTTCTGGAGGTGTCTTGCCCTGGAGACTTCTTGCCTTGGATATGTCTTGTCGTGGAGGTATCTAGCCCTGGAGGTGTCTCACTCTGGAGATGTCTTTTCCTGGAGGTGTGTTGTCCTGGAGATATATTGCCCTGGAGGTGTCTTGCCAGGTCAACACCTTATCTGCAGAGGTTTATTTCCAACTGGCGCAACCACTCCCTTTTCTAACTCCAGACACTAGATACCATCCCTTCTATAGCATAACTTACTCTTGACTGTCCACCCTTTTCCTCTCACCCTTCAGTGCACAGTAGTTCTAAATGTAATTATAGTACTTTGCCTAAAGCAAGGTCAAAACATCTATTGCTCGACACACTGGTGCCAGGATACTGTGTTCTGCAGATGTATAGCGTTGCATAAAATTTTCAGCACCATTTATGTTCACAACAAATGTACTATGGGTAGCATCAGCTTAGTATGCAGACACCATACCAGCACCTCATATCAAGGTGAAATTTATTCTGTGAATAAGTTGATGCTGATTCACTTTATATTGAGCTTAACTGGCTGATCAGGTAACAGATTTTTTAATCCTTCTTAGCTAAACTGGTCGAGTGCGACACTAATTTTGAATTATTTCTTCTCTAGCAGAGCTCCTCTTGTTTTTTTAAGGCAAGTTTTGAATGTTATCTCCCCTGCTTCAGGACTTGGTATTTGCAATCCTTGTGGCTCACAACCAGCTTATCACACTTGTACGGATGAAGAAATACTTCTTACATCAAACAGACCTACACCTTATATTCAACTTGGTTGATGCGTCAGAATCTTTCAAGGCGGCAGAATCCTGGACTCCAATATGTCTGCCAAAGTTTGACAACAGGTGAGCATATTGATAACAGATGAGCATATTGATAACAGGTGAGCTTATTGATAACAGATGAGCATATTGATAACAGGTGAGCATATTGATAACAGGTGAACATATTGATAACAGGTGAACATATTGATAACGGGTGAGCATATTGATAACGGGTGAGCATATTGATAACAGGTGAGCATATTGACAACAGGTAAGCATGTGCAATTAATATTATAGAATAATGAATATTTGAGTTCATCAAAAACTTGATAATTTAAGCTGAGTTTACGCCCATGCTTGTGTTGGTCTCTCCCCTCTCTCCCCTCTCCCCTGTCTCCCCTCTCTGCTGTCGCTTTTGTTGTTCACACTCGACACATTCCTTTTACTATACAGTGATCCAATCTATTTTCAGTGGCTACTTGCATGGTCATGTCTCCTACCTTGACCCCAAGTGTGATACATGTCTTATTCTGCTCACCGTTGACAGAGACATGTTCTTTACACTGTCTGACTGCAGGAATAGAATAATGGAGGTGAGTTCCTCTCTATACTAATACAAAATCAGCTCTTGGATAAGGCAGATATAAGGAGGGTCCAACCATAAGGCAGGTCTAAGGAGGGTCAGACCATAAGTCAGGTCTAAGGAGGGTCAGACCATAAGTTAGGTCTAAGGAGGGTCAGACCATAAGTTAGGTCTAAGGAGGGTCAGACCATAAGTTGTCAAGTCCCTGGAATGTGAGAAAATGTAAATCTTTGTGGAAATTTTCTATCATCTGACTGTTGCATTGTGGGATTAGTCGAAATTAAAATAATGTGTTTTCATATCAGTTCTGTCTGTATTTCCAGCAAATGTGTAACTCTTGATGCTCAAAACTATCCATGCAACCACTGTAAAACTGAAATTTAGTGAACGGATGAACTCCCATTTTACTGGTAAATAAAAACATTCATTTCCTAATTTTGAACACTAATTGTTTGTTAAGTGTCTTGTATGTACATGCCCCTTACTCACTATAAGGAAAGTTGCCTGTGCCTTCTGGGTGTGCTTTTTAAGTGAGGGTTAAATCCCCGTGGTAACCAAAATTGTTGTTGTTGTCTTGGTTTCAAAGTGTTCTGTGTTATTCTCTGCTTTAAACCACCCAATTTTCTTGTGATTTCACTTTGACCAGTCTAAGTAGGGAGTGTGGGGTTAACTAGTGAACCCAGGACTGTCTTGAATGAATGTTGGCTTCAACCTGGTCACCCCTGCAGTTGCAGTAAACTACTCCACATGGCTTTGCATTTCCTGCTCCTCATGGAGGCTACAAACCGAGAGTCGACTCAATGAACTGAAAAACTTTGCCTTTATAAAACACCGGGAATTTTTGTGTCTAGTAAGGGTAATTTCTTTTGATGTCTAGATGTTGGGTAATGAAGCCAGTAATTTCCCTAAAATCAATGAATCACTCGACTTTACATGTCATGACTTAACTATGTCAACTGTCAAATTTTATGATCATAAAACCTTCGACTGTCTGCTTGAGTTGAAACTGATTCTAGCCTTGAGGGGATTTTTTGTTATTTGAAGGGAAGTTTTGGATCTGTTGAGAATAAGTTTGTGTTTTTTCAATGTTTTCTGTGTCAAAACACTTCTGGACCCACTTAACATATTTGTGTCATGCCAAAAGTATTAGTCGGTGTCATCCCTTACATTAATAATTTGTTAATATGGCATTCTGTTATCCTATCCCAGTAAATTATGGAGTCACATGGACACAGTTTCAGTTCAGTTATTTATTGAAATTGAAAATTGTGTTACTTTGCATTGTATTTACTTACCAGGCTCAGTAAAGGTATGCCAATGATCACAGCTGAGCTTCCACAGGACATGTGGAACTGACCACAAGTTATTCTGTACATGCATTGCAGAGGGGAAATGACGTTTCACCTTGAAGTCAACACTTGTCACTTGATTAGACACAATGAACACAATGTTGGACACTGACCTTATAGTCACCACTTGTCACTTGATTAGACACAATGAACAGAATGTTGGAAATTCTGAGCAGGCTTCATAATGGAGTCAGAGTGGAATTGATAAATGGATTATTATATACTAGTTTTGACACTTGGAACTATGCACTGCCTGTTCACTACTAGTAGTAATGATACCAGGCTTAGTGTTCATCTCATTTACTTTTCAGAGGTTGATTCGTCACAACTGTCTTCAAGCAATCAGTGAATCACTGGCTCAACACAGTTACAGTATAACTCAAGTTGACATTCCTGACTTGCGTCACTTTATGTACAAGTCACGGAGCACTGCTCAATACACCAGCCCTGAGCTAGAGTCCCCGTACAACACGAGTGAGGAGAGAGAACGTCTATATGGACTGTATCTTTACTTACATCATAGAATACACAGTCCAGCCAGACCTATGAAGATACTGTTTCAAGTAGCTGACCACGAGACTCTATTAGGATGGGTGAGCATGTGTGTCGTAGCTAAGTGTCACCCAAAGGTGGTCACACCAAAGGGGGTCACACCAAAGGGGGTCACACCAAAGGGGGTCACATCAAGGGGTGTTACACCAAAGTTTGTTTGTAATGTTCTTTGCCCACTATAATACAAATCAAACAGAGATGCATTTTGCCTCATTGTTGTGAGATGCTGTATTTTCTCAAAAAAGTTGTGGACATCTGTTTCAAAAGTTAGAGGCAATGAAAAAAAATTATGTAATTTCCACTGCACTAGAAACAATTAGACATTAGTGTGCATAATTAGCTGTAATAAAATGGCATGCTAGTTTATTCATTTTATTGTTTTCAATTATTTTGTTATTTTATTACATATAAATATGTGGGCGCATATTGCTGTCATCTCTGTCTGGCGTCCGCATCTCCTAAACCCCTTGCAGGATCTTATTGAAATTTGGCAGGTGTGTTCCTTTGGGGTTAACGACAGAGGGCGACGAGTTTCGGACCGACCCGTATACCGCTGTGCCCCCTAGTGGCAAGTTAAGTTTTTTACGTTTGCCTCTGTATCTTCAAAGGTCCTCATCTGATTTTCATAAAATTTGGCGCATAGGCATCTATTAATGAGGTGACGATATCCTTTCGTTTTCAGATGGACTCAAAGTATTTTGCGCCACCTAGTGGCCATTTTTGTTCTTTACGAGTCTGTTTTTTGGCGTCGGTCACTCCATCAACCAAACCGCGCAAAGGATGATTGCGAAAATTGTCATGTATGTTCTTACTATGAAGTGGATGTTGATGATGGTTTTCTGACAACTTCAACTACAGTGGCGCCTCCTAGTGGCAATTTTGTGGGTTTTTTTGCGCCTATGGCTGTATCTCCTAAACCGTTTTCAGGATCTTTATTAAATTTAGTAAGTGTATTTATGTTAGTAACACAGGACGACGACTTTTGGACAGATCTGAGTACTGGTGTGCCACCTTGTGGCAATTTTATTTTTTACGTTTACCTCTGTATCTTCAAAGATCCTCAATGTATTTTCATAAAATTTGGCATACAGGCATCTGTTAATGATGTGACGCTATCTCTCCATTTTCAGATGGATTCGACCTAGTTTGTTCCACCTAGTGGCCATTTTTACTGTTTTTGAGTTTGTTTTTTTGGCATCCACTCATCTATCAACCAAACCGCTTTCAGGATAATTGTGAAAATTGGCATGTATGTTTTAACTATGAAGTGGATGGCTGACGGTTTTCAGACGACTTCGACAACTGTGGCGCCTCCTCTTGGCAGTTTTTTTAACCCTCATGGCTGTATTTCCTAAACAGTTTGGAGGATCTTTACTTAATTTAGCAAGGGTATTTCTATGATGTTGATAACGGACAACGACGACTTTCAGACGTATGTGACCACTGATGTGCCCCCTAGTGGCCATTTTTGCTGTTTTCAAACCCTGGTTTTGGCGTCCACCCCTCTGTCAACCAAATCCTTCTAGGGATGGTTTTGAAAATTGAAATGTTCTGAGTGTGAAGAGGACATTTGATGATGGCGACTGACAACTGTAGTAGTTTTGTTTTGTTTCGCGCCCATAGCTGTATTAAGATAACAACAGAGCACGACGACTTTCAGACGGATCCAACGGATGCTGTGCCCACAACTGCCATTTTCATTTTATTCTGTTTTCCTTTGTTTCTCTGAAGTTCCTTGACCGATTTTTATAAAATATGACATGTTCCCGTTTTTTGGATTGATTGTACGTTTTTGCGCCATCTAGTAGCCATTTTTATGATACAAATAAATAACACTAAAAGCACACCATTTGTGATGCATTTGTGGGCGCATTTCAATGCTCCGCGTTGCTCTTGTCTTCAATTAATGACATCCTCTTAACTTTTATTTTATCTTCAATTAATGATGTCCACAGCACATGAACCTATGCTCCTTGGGAATTGTGCTAAAGTTATCTGAAACATATTCCAATCACAAACACAATCCACTGTTTTCTTTTATTCTTTTATGTTGATAATAATTTTAAATCATCAGGTAATTATACTTAATTGCATCTTTTTAGCCATCTAGACAAGGGGAAATTTAGCTTTGAAATTTTATTTTGCATATTTTTGGCAAGTTTGCATCCCAATTTTCATCAAGTATCAATCAGTATAAAATTTTTGGTCTTCAAAAGGATGTCCAAAATATTTCAAGTTCATCACTTGTTAACAGTGTATATCCAAGCAGCTTACTTCACCAAACTTTCTTGCGACATTCTATGGCTGAGTGAGGCTACTTTGGGCAGCAAAAGTTCTGCCACTTTTTCCGAAAGACCACCTTTTTGAATGCCAAGTCAATTCCCTAAATAGCTCCCTACCTGTATGTGTGATCAGATGTTTGTCATGTGTTAAATGTTTAATTTTCAACAGGTAACCTCAGGCTTTGAGTTGTACGCTGTGTTTGGCCCACTCGTCACCAAACAGACTGCCATTGGCTCAATCAACAAACTCCTCAAGTGGATCAAGAAAGAAGAAGATAGGTTGTTTATACTCAATGCACCTACATTTTAATGTACAGTCGTCGAATTAGAGCAAAAAATCAGACTTGGAAGACTGGGAGGGATTTAATGTGGTTTATAGCTTTCCCTGTGACAATGCAAGTTCTGTGTTTGTTGTACATCGATTGCAAGTGGCACACTCTGCTTCTTAACTAGAACTAAATAGTGTTATTATAGTATTCATTGGAGTTATGGGATATGAAATACTTGAAGGATTTCCAATTTCTCTCTAAGTAAATGAACACTTAATATGGTGTCATTAATTCACAAGTCTTCATGTATTTCTGTCGTTCTTCACCTGCCCTCTGTTGGACATCTACTGGCTTTATAGGCATGATTAATGATACATTTCACTAAGCCACGTTATGTACTCTCACTGGATTTCATCTGTTACTAATAAAATAGCATATGTGAATCATTTCTGAAATTAAATCCTGTTGTTTTGGCAGGTTTACTGGTGGGCATTGAAACTATTATCCTTTTATCAATGAAGTCTTTGTGTCACTAGAAGCTTGGCTTTAGCATTAACTGGACCTGTATCTTCACAAGTGTATTCGTCAAACAGAGTGTTCTCATGACAATATCCTATGTTACTGCAAGGGTTATGTCTTGAGCTGTCTGCTTCAAGGAGTGGTCTTTAAATGATTTGTAAAACCTGAACCTGGTTACAAGTCACCGAACCTTTTGACCCAACCGTTTGTCACCTGATGTTTTTAAACAGCAATTAAAAGTGCAGTTTGCTTGTACACTACTTCCAAAATCAAATACTGAGGTGTTAGTTCTAGTTGGTTTGAAACTTGTATCATCAGTCATGCTAAGTCTGTTCAATTGATGTTGATCCCAATAAAGTGTTATAATATGTTAATTTATCACTTTAGTTCACTGTTCATTTACATCTAACACCCGGGACATTTCGCTGCTGCATAGTTGTCAATCATTGAATCTTATGAAATCGCTTTGGGGTTTTAAAGCACTACCAGGCATATCCGATCTGGATTTTCTGTCAAATGGGCCCACAACTTAAGTCATACTAAAATGACTACATGAGCAGGACGCACGAGGTGACCTGGACAAACGCTGCCAACTGACTACATGTGCACACAACTTAAGTCATACTCAACTGACTGCATGACCAGTACACACAACGTGACCAGGACACGCTGCCAACTGACTACATGTACGCACAACTTAGAGGGGCGGATCCGTGATTTTGAGTTGGGGGGTAGGGGCAGGGCAGAGTATTAGCCAGGATTTTGCCCGTCAAACATTCGCACCGCCGAACTGCCAAAAGGAATCGGGGAGAATTTTAGGGAGGCCATGCCACCCCTCTAAATCCGCCACTGACAAGTCGTACTCAACTGACTACATGATCAGGACACACATTGCCAACTGACTACATGACCAGGGCACACGTTGCCAAATCACTATTCTTGGTCAACCACAATAAACACTGAAGCGTTTTCTCCAATACCCGATTGTACCAACTGTCTTGTTTGTATGGAAATAGAATTCTGTCAGGGTAAGGAATAGCATGAAAACAATTTTGATTTTCCTCTTTAGCCACCTAAACGGCGAAATGCAGTTTTATTTAGTCATTTTAACATAGAACCCACGAATAGTAATTTTTCTCTGAAACGAGGCGTGAACAACATGAAGGGTTGTTTACATTCCAATCGCTAGTTCACATGGGAGGCGCACCATAGGGGGCTGGGAGAGTCTACAGCCCCCTACTTTTTTCAGTGCTGCGCTGCCCATGGTCTATGGGCTCTGGTGGCTATAGCCCCACTTTTTTTCAGAGCTGCACCGCCCATGGTTCATGGACCAGATTAGCCGTTCAAAACAGTTTTCTAACTGCAAACGGTGGAAGATTGCCGCTAAATTCAATTATAAAGTAATTATGTTTTACCATGATCAGGGTTCGTCACCACGGGCTCCGTGGTAACTCTTCCGGTTCTCGTGGACCATTGTTAATTGATGCATGGTTGACATTCCAATGCCAAAATCAAACTAATGCATGGTTCATGTCGCTGAAGTACTTACTCGTAGTAACAGTTCAAGGGATTTTTGTATGTTTCTGTGGCCCAGAATATGTTACGGGACAATAGCTTAAAGGCTGCAATCAAGTCATACCTGTAGTCGGTTACTGAAACGAGAGGACGAGTATGCGGGACCAACTACAACATAAGTTGCCGCGACGTACTGCACAGAACTTGAATTTGCCTTGTGGGATTGCTGCAGATAAGTGTTTACATTGGCATTTGTAAAAAATAACCAGTAATGAATGTCTCACTAAACAAATCCGCGTAACTGGTTTGCAGACAACACCGCCACTTTTTGTCATTCTGTACCCATTTGTTAATTCTTTGAGCGATGTTTGACTTACCTTCAGTTCGATAGTTCTCCCTCCGCAAAGTGATATATTGACTATTCCGGCACATTGCGCGCGCATAAATGACAACGAGTGACTTTACAGAACTTGATGGCTTTCTTGAGAAACTTCGTTGTTGAGCAAAACGGAAAGAGACAAAATACCGCATAAACAACATTTAATGTTGGTATATTACGAGAACAGTCAGAATGAGCACAAAACAATACATTTACAACTATCAATTTGTCAATGCCAAATGGCCTTTGTCCTTTGACACAAACAAGATCCTGGGAAGTTAGAATTTGTATACTTATACAATGTAAACGAACGATTGCATGCCCGTAGGAAGGAAAATACTATTGGGGGGCACAAACCAATCTGACTTCGCTAACCTACCCCCNCATACTGTACCGAGCCCCCCCCCCCCACGTCCGCCATAGGTGGGGGTAATACCGAGGATGCAGCCATCAGGATTTGAGTAAACGTGAATCAGCAAAGTTTCACGGAGAGTAAGAATGGGTCTAGGTCCAGCGTACTGACGGGTAGCTCGAAGCTGCCTGAAGTGACTATAGCTGGGCTCCAACATTGTATTCGCACCCGTATTCCTCTGCTGTGGATCAAAGGTCAAGGTTTGTTTTATGATCCAGTTTCGGGAAAACTTCATTTTATTATTGCCAGTCTTTGAAGTAATTTTTGAACAAAATGTTCGAGAAAAACGACACAAAATCCCCTAAAAAAAGCAAATCTTCGTATTCATAATTCATAGTCCTGAACGAACCATGTATTCCGTTTTTTTTTTTCTTTTCTTTAGTAAAAGGTCACATCCTCAACAATGTTAAGCTGATTGCGTGCATGCTGTGTCTGTAGTATGCACGGGAAATGCAAGCAAACGATTCCGTTTTGAAAGACAAAAATTCATTGTTCAACACTACTGAAAACTAAAAACATCATAGAACTGCAAAGGGGATCTTTCCAAGTTGATGACCAATGAGTTAGATTTTATATATTTAAGTAATTAAACGTCTTTTTCGATCTACGGTTTGTAAACTTAAACCCAGTAATCTAGTTTCTAAGCCAATAGACAATTTATTGTCATTTGAAATGTGAAGAGGATTCTGGGATACTTTATAGAGCTGTCCGAAATTCATCAATTTCGTTGAGAATTATTTCAGATAGGCAAAAAGCATTTAGCGTACTTTTATATTTGAGGATCTGATGATAGATCGAATTTTCCCGATGTCTGCTTGCAACTAAGTTCATTGAAGCATTCTCATTTCTACAAGATTAGCTTCTAATTGTCAAAAAAACTAATCCGTCAATCAGTCCACATTCATAGATACATAAACATGTAAATCAGAATCCAACAATCAAATCCATGAGCAACGCGTTTACCTTTATTATTAAAATAACTCAATTCTGTTTTGACCTCCTGTTAGTGAGTTTAAACAACAAAACTTGTACCGAAGTCAAAAAGCAATGTATTTATTGTCATTTGAAATGTGAGTAAATTTTTGGGAAGTGTCCAAATTCCATCAATGTCTTTGAGTGTTGTTTTAAACAGGCAAAAAGCGGCCAGGTGCACTTTACTATTTGGGGATCTGATTACATTTTTTTTCATATCCAGGCTACAACTAAATTCCCTGAATCGTCATCATTTCTTAAAAGATTAGCATCTAATTGTCAAAAAGCATCTATTAACCTGTCGGTTTTCGCAGATACATAAGCATGTAAATCAGAAAACAACGAATTTGTTTAATCAAAACGGAAATCAATGTTATAAGCAATGTCCGCAGCCATGCTCGCAGATTTTTGGCGGGTAACCCGGGGAAAATGGGAGATTGGGCATTCATAGTAAGGTGTATTTTTGCATACTACCGAGGTACCTATAACGGTTCACGAGTTTAACTTGACACCCCTCTCACAAAAAACGTTAAAATACCGTTCATTATTGGGGGTATTTGTGTACACTCGATCACCCCAATAGTAGCCTCGACAGCAGAGTTTTACACATGTGGGAATTCCTTACAAACAAGTCATAGTAACCATTTTCAAAAGAGATACTATTCTTGTGGTACTATGGGAAACAGCAACATTACTTTAAAATTACATTATTTTTTGGCCATAGTACGATTAGAAAACGGACAATCTCTCACTCTTGGCATTTCACCGCATGGATGTGGAATGGTAATTGACACTTGTCCTACTGTACATATCCTGACGATGACTTATGAAAAGACGTAACGTTGAGTTAAAATGAACTGTTTTATTTGTGCGGCGATTGTACGTTTTATAATTATAATCCTTTTGTGTAATTAACACGTTCTTCAAAATTCCATCCTTTCGATGGTTGATCAATCCCATTGTATTTTTTCACATTTTTGTTTGGATCGAATGTCTTGACACTGCTGTGCTGTGCACGAATGTTGGTGCTCGAGAATACTTGGCAGTGTCCATGGGCGGCGCACCAAAGGGAGGGGGGGGGGGGCTTTAACCCCCCACACTTTTTTCAGTGCTGCACCGCCCATGGTGTCGGATTTACATGCATAGATGGACAAAGGGAAATTTACCCGAACTTCTTCACCGAGACAGGGTACCGTCTGAAATGGGACCCCTTAATTGTGTAAGACTAAACATCATTAAGCTTGGAAAAAAGTGACAGATCATTGCACCGTCGTGTGGTCACAAGACGTTTCAGGAAGTGATCCTCTTCAACATGAAAGTCAGTTGCACAATTTCACAAAAAACAGTAAACTAGACGTAATCAAGTCCAACATTGGACCCTCTATCAGTGAGCGGACCCTTAAGAATTTGTCAATAAAAACATAAAAAGGGGCCCCTCAAAATGAATTTATCAATACTTTGAAAAATCAAGAAATGTGCAGAAAATTGATGATTATGATATCTGTCAGGGCATCAAGTGAGACACAATTCGAGAAAAAGCGACAGTTGTTCCCGTTATCCCTTACCAAAGAGGTGCGTCTGGAAAAATATGGTTTTGCAGTCGCAAAATTTTGACTTCGCTCTACAATTGTTTTGAAATATAATGCATGAATAATTACATGCATGTCTTCAAGTGCGTTAAAACGACCTGTGCTGCGAAAGCGGAGACCTCAACAACAATGGCCTGGCCAGGGTCCCCAAAGGTAAACCATGCACTGATGCAGAGTTGTTAAATGTTTCTCTTGATTTTTCTCTCTTATCCGAATTCAGCAGTCTTTCTTTTCTTAACTGTCCCCGCCCAACGCGTATGTCGGTTGCCACGGTTGAACCCTGACGCCTGAAAATTTCTGGGGGGCCCGTACAACCCCCCCCCCCTCCGGCCCCCGCTTTCTACGGCCCTGGATAAAAGCGAAACTATGTCAAATCACACCGGTCAAAATACAAATGAATTCAGGCTCTAGAACTAACTAAATGAAACAGTTATGCGAAATGCAAAATTCCAGGTCACGGGAAAACGCCCAACGGAAGAAAATGCATATACGTCAGAGTAACTTAGGGCGCAAAGACCAAGAATCTGGAGACGAGAAAATGCAATGCACATACCTAAAAACAAATACAGATACAAACGTATGATTACATCAAGGAGT
>NMRA01000150.1:715963-727030 GCA_002633005.1 Phoronis australis
AGTGGCGCTGCGCACTACGACTCCGTTTCCGTCGTCTGCTCCACTGTGCAATGAAGAAAATTTACTTCATTTTTTAAAGAAAATGGAACCTGAGTGACGATGAAAAAAACAGAAGCTGCTGGTAAGATGTGAATTTTAATCGAAGCCTTAGTGAATCACTCAGAAACCTGCAATACTCTCTTTGTCAAACCTTATCTTAAGACGATTTCCAAAGCAATTCTGTCATTATTGCCAACACGAAAAATGGATTTGGTCTTTTGGGCATTTAAGACTATTTCAAATACGACAAATTTGTTAAGAATTGATGGCACAAAATATGAAACGTGTAATAAGCATTACAAAAAGAAGTAAGTTTCGCGCGCAAACGCTGTGGCCCATAAACAAGTAGGTCTTTTAATATTAGACTATACGCCAGGTCGTGAGTTCGAGTCTTTGGTACGTGCATTTTTTCCTGTTTGACACGTTCTCCGTCTTTTTTTGCCTTTTTCATGGATAATACTTCAGGAATCAAGGAAAATGCTTGAGTTTTAGAGGTAAAAACAGAAAAATTTCCTGGGTGGGAGGGGGTTTGCCCCCCTCCCGACCTCTCCCCATTCGGTGCTATGCGCATCTACAATCGTGGTTCGGTTTGCGCAAATGCTTCCAGCCGGACAAAATGTTGGGCCCCTCCCTTGTGATATCCTAGATCCGCCACTGACCACCGAGTAAAATGTACATGATATCACACTCGTCAGTCATTAATTTTCATGGAACTAAGCAAAAGAACTAATTTATTTACAGGATGCAAAAAAGTTGACGTCAACGTTTTAAGATGACTGCTCCTTACATTGTGATCCATCACCAATTCTGTCACTCGACCCATATTCCAGTCTCTCCTGTGAAAGCCTTCCTCCTTGATGAGTACATCATTCACCTTCAGATTGCGACTCGGAACTTGCCACTTAGTATATTACGACATTGCAATCAGTTGGCAGCGTGTGACCTAATCATGTAATCAGTTGGCAGCGTGTGTCCTGATCAGGTCGTGTGTTCTAATCGTGTAGTTAGTTGGCAGCGACTTTCCTGTCACGTAGTCAGTTGTTATCGTGTGTGCTGGACCGGTAGACAGTTGGCACCGTGTATCCTGGATAGGTAGTCATTTGCCTGGCACCGTGTGTACTGGACGGGAAGTCAGTGGGCAGCGCGTGTCCTGGTCAACGGTACATGTATTTAGTTGACAGCGTCTGCACTGGACAGGTAGTCAAATAGCAGCGTGTGTTTTGGACAGGTAGTTATTTGGCACTCTGTGTCCTGCTCATGAAGTCAGTTGGCAGCGTGTTTCCTGGACAGGTAGTCAGTCAACAGCATGTTTTCTGGTCATGTAGTCAGTTGCCACGTATGTCCTAGTTAAGTAGCCAGTTGGCAGCGAGTATCCTGGACATGTAGTCAGTTGGCAGCGTGTGTCCTTGTCATCTAGTTAGTTGGCGTGTGTTTCCTTGTGATGTAGTCAATTGGCAGCGTGTGTCTTGGACAGGTAGTCAGTTGGCACCGTGTGTCCTGGACAGTGCTAAGAGTGCGAAATAATCATAGAAAATACGCATGCGAGAGATTTAATGAAGCTTACATTAAACCGAAAACCAGTAATGATAAGTAATTCAGATGGGCGATAAAACACCTACTATACATATTGATACGCTGGTGGATGACAAAAGGCAAAGCAGTCAAAGGTTGCACAAATATTCGATTTGGAATTATAGTGGGTACAACTGAATGTGCAATTTTTCAAAATAATCAAAATCACAAACACAACCAGTAGCCTGTCTGTGGAAAATAAAGATTGCAGTTACTGTCACAAGTTTTTCTTGCACCAGCTCCCCCTGTCGTTTTTGCGATTTCTTGTCATAGTATGTGTCAGCGGTCTTAATACTATGGGCCATATGTTTTTTGTTCTTCTGATGTTTTTTATGAATCTTCCCTTCCTTTCTTACTGCTATCCTGAAAATTCAAAGATCGGTCCATCTTGGAATTGTAGCTTGTGTACCATATTTGATATTTATACACAACAATGCATAGTGTGATGTAGTTCCTTTCTACTACGGAACATTGTTCAGGCTTTTCTTCTTATGAGTTGGCAACCTTTAAAAAACGTAATTCATTTTTGACGAAAAGATTTCACTTGAATGAATAGTTATGTTGATTTGGTTTTGTAAACTAAAAGCAAATAAAATTTAAACATTTTGCAAATAAAATTTGAAAGGATTTTTCAGCTACAGATCAAACACAAACACTCCCACTAGCCGGTCAGTGGTAAACAGAGATTACAACTACTGTTTTAAACATGATAAATCCTTACCTGGTAAGTTGCCACAAGTTTTTCTTGCACCAGCTTCCTCTAGCTTTTTTGCGATCCCTTGTCGCAATATGTGTCCGCCGTAGGCCTATTTATACTGTGCGCCATATGTTGAGCAAGAGAAATCTGTTGTTCTCTGGAGCCACCACTCTAGCTGATTAGTGTCACAGCAAGTCAGCGAGCTTTTGACGCTGAAAATAAAAAACAACACTTAAAGACCACACAAATAAAAATATAGCGAACTCCATCAAATACCACAGGGAAATAGACTAATTGATTGATTGATTGATTATTGTCGGTGAAATCGACACATTTCGTTTCGCGACGGAAACCCGCTGAAACCGCGGCTTCAACGACGCTCGCTTTCCGTCGCCGGGCGGAACAACCCGTCACTGAGCAATACTCAAATCACTGAGTCCCCCGGGCCGGCTCCGCCACCTGGGAACGTACCTGCGCCACCTGTCTTCCACTGGCTAGTAAGGAGGCCGCGCTCCGGCTTCGATACGGATTCCGCGCTCTGCGGCGCCGATAGTCATATGCGTACCACGGTAATCGAACACGTACACATGCAGGGACACAACTGCCAAGGCAGGGACAGCGTCGATAAGCCCCACGAACAGCCAAGTTGCCAGATCACCAACTGAAAACCTGGCGCATGTTCCGTGACAGTAAAATCTATTTCGCCGCCCAAACTCTACCTTACAGAAACCAACACAGATGGCCAATAATCTACACATTTCTTAGGACTTGGAAAATTTTTCAACGCAACGTTTCTGAAACCAACGCAAATGGCCAATAATAGACACATTTTTCGAGACTTAAAAAATTTCGTTCACACTCGCAGGGACAGACCTGCACGTGGACTGCGGCGCGCTCCGGCCTTGGCCAGCGCAGACCCGACTTTATGATCGCGTGGACTTTTCACAGATAGCCGGGACACGACTAGGGACTGTATCCCGGCCCGCTGATCGACCCCGCTACGTTTCCTTACCTTTGTAATATTTTCAAGGCAACTTTGAGAAAGCGACACAAATGGCCAATAATCGACACATGTCTTCAAGATCAGGGACTTCGAAAATCTTTCAAAGCAACGTTTCTGAAACCGACACATGTGGCCAATAATCGACACATTTCTTGGGACTTTTGCACATACGCAGGAAAGGACCTACAGGGGGACTGCCAGCGCTCCGGCCTCGGCCAGCGCAAACCAAGGTTGTCGGATTTGACCGCGTGGACCGCCGTCTGGGGATTTTTCACAAGTAGCCGGGACACGACTACAGACTAGTTGTATACCGGCCCACCGCTCGTACCCGATACTTTAATTAGCTTCACTTTGTTACTGACATTTTCAGAGCACCTTTGAGGAAGCGACACAAATGGCCAATAATCGACACATTTCTTAGGACTTAAAAAATTTTGCACAGGGGACAGACCTGCAGCGCTCCGGCCTCGGCAGGGCAGAACCCACATGCTGCCGGACATGAGACTGAGACCACGGTCTGGGGACCGCGGTTTCACAGGTAGCCGGGAAATGACTACAGACTGTATACCGGTGTCACGTAAAATTTCTTCCCCGTGAAATTTCTTGCCCAAAATACCCTGTTGCGCATGCGCGGTATTGAGGGTCACTTATTTTATGTCTAAAGCATAAAATAACTTCCCCCGTGAAATATCTTTCCCCGTCTAGCCAAGACAGGTCGACCTCTCCTCCGACCATCATCATGCACAGAAATACCCCGAGAAGAAATGGACAAACTCCCTCCTTCAAAACATTCTAACAGATTAGTCGATAGGCGTTTGATGTTTTTATTTAATGAACCTAAAAGACCATCCGTGGGACTGAACTTTTTAGTTGGGCGGTCAGAGGATACCCTACTATTGGTATCACGAGATTGGACTGGAGTTAGACCTGATCGTCACGCCCCAACTCGTTTAAATCATCGGACTCATTCCCAAAGGATGTACGACGAATTCTAGCCGCTTGCGGGCTACGGCATGCTGACTGGTAGTGACCAAACTTACCACACTCTAGAACACATTACTGAAGGTCTCTGTGGGAAGCTTGGAGGGACATGGGGAGGGGATCTCGATGGTTTTGGATTAGAATCCAGCAATTTTAATACCCTCGACAAATCTGAGGAAATGCCCCTAAAATTTGAACTCAAGTCTGGGACATACCTTTAAGTTCCCGATGTATAAGGGCGTTGTCTTCTTTAAGACCTCCTATTTCCGAGTTGACCTTATAGCCATCTGAGACCCCAAATCCAAAGCATGTAGCCTAGACTCAACCGCAGAGCTCGAAGCGGAGGATGCTAGTGGAGAAAACTTTAAGTAAAACCAGGTTGACCGAAGCATCGTCCGGACGCGATGGTGACCCCTCNAGTGGAGAAAACTTTAAGTAAAACCAGGTTGACCGAAGCATCGTCCGGACGCGATGGTGAGCCCTCGAACCAAACAGACCGACTGTTTTTATTAGCCATCAATCGCTGGGTCGTACCGAACCATGCAGCCTTGGACTCTGACTCAGCAAGGGACGAAGGAGATGAATTCATCACCTGCGTACCTACTACCTTATCTCGTAACCCAAGGGAGAACCGGAAAACAAGATCTACTTTTTCTTGCTCCGAAGGATTCGGGAAGGGTTTTAAAAATAACCTATTTAACCTACACGCCCAATTCTCAATAGATTTCCCCGATTTCTGCTCGGCGTATTGGAATTCAAGACGCAAGACCGGGGTGCAGTCAGTCGATGAAAAATGTTCTGACATTTGCGCAACCACGTCATCAAAACCAGAGTCTGGGTTCCTTCTCATGAAATTAAGAAAGAAATTTAAGGTAACATCGTCTAAACACATTCCTAATTCAGAGACGCACTTGTCTTCGGACCATAAATTGTGCTTGGCTAAGCGCTGGAACTTCCAAAAGATGTCGTCCTACTTGCCCTTATCCCTTAGAAAAACTTAGATGGGGCATTTGGCCTTAAGCTATCAGGACGGGTGAGGGTAGACGGACCAGCCGTTCGGCTACCAGAACTCGTGGCAGGCACAGACGAAAAAGTATCCTGCCTAGTGGAGTATTTTCTTCTCCCTGTAACAGGGGATTTATTCAACCCGTCACAGGCCTGGGCAATGCCATTCAAGTCCTGGGGCAAATGGGTACGTACAGGACTACCCAGAGGAGAGGTATCCTGGGACTGAACTTCATCATATTAGGTGAAATCAATGCCAGATAGCACTCCTCGTTAACCTCCATCTGGAATGGATGTGGTTAATATTTCCGGGGTTATCAGCGCAGTCTGCTGAAAAGCCAGAATAGTTTGGGCAATAGCTTCGGTCATGCCCGAGAGCTTAAATAACTCTTGGGAAAGACAGAAGTTCNAGAACTTCCAAAAGATGTCGTCCTACTTGCCCTTATCCCTTAGAAAAACTTAGATGGGGCATTTGGCCTTAAGCTGTAAGGACGGGTGAGGGTAGACGGACCAGCCGTTCGGCTACCAGAACTCGTGGCAGGCACAGACGAAAAAGTATCCTGCCTAGTGAAGTATTTTCTTCTCATTGTAACAGGGGATTTATTCAACCCGTCACAGGCCTGAGCAATGCCATTCAAGTCCTGGGGCAAAGGGGTACGTACAGGACTACCCAGAGGAGAGGTATCCTGGGACTGAACTTCATCATATTGGGTGAAATCAATGCCAGATAGCACTCCTCGTTAACCTTCATCTGGAATGGATGTGGTTAATATTTTCGGGGTTATCAGCTCAGTCTGCCGAAAAGCCAGAATAGTTTGGGCAATAGCTTCGGTCATGCCCGAGAGCTTAAATAACTCTTGGGAAAGACAGAAGTTCATTGGAACACTATCTACAAACGACATAGTAAGGACCCGGGGCTTCGCCTTAGGACTTACTAAGGAAAACCACGTGGTCACTTAGTCTACTCTAGAATTCCTAGAAAGGTCCTACAATTTAACTAATTTATAAAATAATAAATAAGAAACTATTCTATGTACAATTTACTAAATATTTACATATATCTATAATTCCTAACACTGAACTAACAATAAACGCTTTGGTACGCTCTAGTAAACCTGAAGCCTGGCACTGCAAAAGCAGTGACGTACGTGGCCGTCAAAATGGCCACGAGAAAAACAAGTTATGAAAACTTATTTCCCGCCATATTTCCTGTACTTCCTTTCTGGCCTAAGTCAGACTTTAATCAAAGTTGAGCAAAAGTTGACAGCTTAGTGCATGCACCTCATCATTTTCATATGAGCTGAACTATGATGGAGATTTTGTTGTATAACGTTCAAGCATATACCCAACAACATCCCTTGAATGAATGTGCTTATTTAAGAAAGCAGGTGAAAATTAAAAAATAATTCGAATATTCATTTGGCCAAAGACTAATGACATTTTCAGTCGAAAATTGAATCTACTGCCATGCGCGCACTCAGCTTAAAATTAAGGAGGGGCTCGAATTTTTCCGTGTGCGGACCTTATACTGAAAAAAACAAAGCGAGGACTAAAAAACGGGGTACTAGGTTCAGACCTATGAAATGTCCGTTCGCGCCGATTTCTCGTGGACTTTTGTCTCGTTTTCTCGGACCTTTTCTTTCTTTGAGGCGGACCTTTTTGCCCAGTTCGCCCAATGCAGGAGTGCACGCATTTACTGAACATCCAATGACTGTGCTGAAATATATGTGCATCCAACAGTGTGTGTACATCGTTCCTATTCTATATCAATGTATCATGTTCAGTTCTACATCACTGTACTTCTAGATAAATGAAATACAACCGTTCTTCTGGATCCATCTTATTATTGTTGTTGTTTTCAATTAACTCTGGAGATTGCTAAGGTTTTACAATGTATCCGGTATCTGAAACTTTGGTTCAAATTGTGTTTTATTACCACTTCTTGATTAAACAAATTATGAAGGGACAAAGATTGTTTATTTTATATAAGCTCTGTTGTTAGAACTACAAGCGTTATTTGACTTTCCTGTCATTTCTTTGACTTTCTTGAGTCCTGATTTGATCTGTAGTTTTTGAAAACTTTCCATTGGCTTTGTGCAATGCTTTGTTCAACGTTTTAAATAATAATGCGATTTTGAGTACATGTTTAAATCTAGTATTTCGTGTTTTTAATGGACTAATTGGTTCGTCTATATTAACCCCGTGTTCACAAATTACCACAGGAAGCTTGGTTGTAAACTATCCGTATGGTTTTATCCCTCAAACTGTTTATTAAACCAATGCAGCTGGTCAAAAGTAGTTCCATCCATTCATTTGTGGCTTTGGAATATGGGTTGGATGTCTCTGTTAGCGATTAGCCTCGTGCTAATTGTAATTAAACATTGTTAATGATAAAGGCCTGAAAAGTTTGAGACCACGCGAGCAATCGACAAGTATCAACGAATCTGATGAGGTTCTTTGAGGAGTAAGCCATTATCGGTGGCTTCGCTGCAGGAAAACAGTGGGTAAATAAATTGCTGATTTTTGGAACTAGTTGACTTCTGAAATTGAATTCATTGTCGTAAAAAGTTAAACTAGGCCAACCGATGAAATGCTGTGTTAGGTTTTGATTATCTGGTACCGATTAATAACTAGACTCTAGGTCCACGTCATTACCAACAGAGACCGTCTTTAGTATGGTACGAATCGTCATGCGCTTGTGGACTACTCGCTAAGTACTGTCGTCTCCGAGTTTAAACAAAACAGGGTGTTTTTTTTTCTGTTATGGCAAACTCGAGTTATTCTATGCGGTTCAGTAAACAACAATAGCCATTGTAGACTCCTTTTTATTACCGACAATAGGGAATGAAAAGCCTGCGGTTCTTAGGCAAACAAACGAGTTTCCCAGGTAGTTTAGTCACCTTCAGATTGAGCATTTGCAATCTTAGTCGGGGTCATTGGTTGACGTCGCTACCGACAGCGCCGCTGCGTTCCTGATAACATTATTGTTGGTCGCGTTTTGTGGACGCAAGAAACTTGTAGAATCCAAGTCTTCGCGAGATGTCGCCATGCAGAAACCGTGAAGTACGTACGCTAGCTTTCATGGCAACTACCTTGAGTTCACAAAACGCGACCCTGCTGCTTGGTGACCCGAAATAATAATAGACGAGTCCATTTCATAAATGGTAAGCGAAATGTAACACTTAATATATCATTTCAAGTTTTTAAAGCCATTTGCCTATTTCCTTTGACCATAGAAACATCAAAAATATAAACTAAATGGTTCGCACAACTTTTTTGGTTGAAAAATTCAACTCTGTGATTTTGTATCGTCTACAACCTTCGGCCACAAGGAAATGAAATGCTGCCTGCCACTGTAAAACCTCGAAAACGACGGGAAAACAGCATGGACGACAGACTTGGTTTTATAATCCTCGTCATTTTACCCCTTTCTGTTGCTGGTAAGTTAATCACTAAGTTAATCTCGAACCACTTTATATTTAAGAACTGTCACAACACTTCGTGTACGGGTTATTTTTGTAGTCAGATGGACTCTTCGATCGTCAACCTGTTGCTTGTCATTGATTCGGTGGGCATTGGTTCGTTTGTTTCGGTTTATCTTCTTCGTTCTGATTTTGGAGCCAGTGGGGAAAAGGGAATAGATTCCAGATTATCAATCGACAAATCTTTGTGTTTGACCTTCGCAACTGGAAATTGGTTATATAGAAATTTCCACATGCCAGCTGGCAAGTACCACTGACTGTAACAGTGGAATTGTCAATTATGAAACGTCAATGTTACGTAGAGGTTCATGTTCAATACTGTTCAATGCAAGGCTGCTGCAACCTTTTCTGTCCTAATGTTGCTTCTGATATCATTTTTGATCCGTCTTAAGTTTTGGCTGCCTGTCAGTTTTCATCACTTCACACAACCGTACTAATTAACCCTGACACTTTCTTCCAAAGTCTGTCTAGTTGCGGATATTTTTATGAGATTAGCGCAGACTGTTGTAATTTCGTTGGCTATTACGGTTTGAAGCTCTTCAAGTGATCATAGTAAGTGAAAATGGGCCCAACTGAGTGTCCTGCGCATATCTGATGCTGGACACTTACCGTGTTTTGCATGTCTTACGTAATTCACCCCTTTTCTTGAGCGAGTAATCAGTGTTGCGTGGGTGACGAGAGGGCCAGTAGCCTACTCTGGGCAATGCTAGCTCGTAATTCAGATTGGTCGATTCAGGATAATTCACACATCGCTAATCAGGGGCCCCGTATTGGTGCCAATTATGATACCAAGAATGCTACTTTTGTCAAATATACTTTCCAAATTTAAGATTTTGCCTTGGTGTGCATGCATTTTAGCGGCCAGCAGTTTTTGTATGCATGCTTTTAAGCCCTAAATAGCACTACAACATGTACAATTCCTTGAACTTGGCTTACTGGACCCCACTCTCGATCTTGACCATACACATAATGAAAATGTCGAGACCCGCCCCCAACACAAACCAGACTAATTCACGCCGACAGGAGGCGCGTTCCAAAACAAGGCTCGCTACGATAACTCCGTTGGCTTATCGGCGTAGTTGTAGTTCTGTGTTGCTCGCACGGCTAGGAAAAATCTGGACACTCATCTGTCTGTTTTTCAATCCCCTGCTAAGGACGCTGAGATTCGGAAGCGTTGGGTCGTTGCTATACGCCGTGACAGGTCACGGTGACACTTGAATGAGCACAATTATGAAAATGCTACTTGAGACAAAAGGCAGAGCCTACTTGTATGAGAACTTGCAACAGGGCGAGAGAGCTATTGATGGTGATCGGGAAGTGGATTTTTCACCTAACTCGGTGAAAGAATTCTCCTCTCAGAAGGCACAGGCACAACCTTTCCCCTCGGATGAAAGAGGCCCCTGAAGAAACATGATAACTATGCTTGCTCTTTCCAGTTAACAGAAATTGAGCTTTAAAACGAGGTTATGCTTAATGGATGATCGAATTGGGTGTTTAAATTTTATAATTCAACTTGGTCCCGATTGATATTTAAACCTAACACATTCAATAGACGTAAGAATCATTAAAACCAAGAAAGCAGAATTGATAGTCAAATGATTTTTATTTTCAGCTACGAGCCTGGTTTTTAATTTTAATAAAAAATATATTTAATAACATCAATTATTCTTTCAGATCAATGACAAATCAACTTTGTAGTCCCGGTAGTCCCTACCTCACCAGGACCTAGGCTATGCATGATTTTATTTCTTGATCAACAAAGTAAAGCAGATGCACATGACAGTAAAATGCGATGCTGTCGAATATATCTTCAACTCGTCAACAATACGAGCAGATGACATGGTTTGTGTAGAAAGCATTTTTATCAACAGTTTACAAGAAGAAACGTAACCCCGCATTCAATATAATACCTAGTCCGGTGTCACGTAAAATTTCTTCCTCGTGAAATTTCTTCCCACTCCGACCCTGTTACGCATGCGCGGTATTAAAGGGAAGTTATTTTATGTCTAAGTCATAAAATACTGAACTTCTCCGTGAAATTTCCTCCCCAACGAAGACGGCAAAGCACAGCTGTAAAATGAGCCTAAAACAGAAGTTCACTACGTGTGCGATAATGGTCAATTGTCATTGTTATGTTAGACATAGATAAATGAATTACTTCAAATCAGTCGCCGGTCAGTAGGCTTGCGCACTATGGCCTATACTTTGTGCCGGCGTTGTGATCTCATGTTTCGTTTGTTTTATTGTACTCTGTCAATTGTATTATGAGCTGATATTACTTATGTCTC
>NMRA01000150.1:727315-737913 GCA_002633005.1 Phoronis australis
ACACTAAAAGAAAACACAGAAATTGGAAACCTTGTTTTGGACAGTGTATAGGATGAGATTCGGAAAAAAGGAAACGTTCAAAATCGGGGTAGGAAAGCTCCAGTAAGCGAAAACTTAGCGAGAATCAGGAAAAGTATTAAAAACTCTAGGATCATTTTGCAAAATCACACGCCGTGGGAAAAATGGCCCATCGCAGCAGCAATGGACACGACACCGGCACTACGATCGCCGCAATTTGGTCATATTTATTTTTCGTATTTCTAACCTAGTTTTCTGACAAAAAAATTATACCCTTTCGTCAGACAACTCTTGACTTGTTCTCGAATGTATTTTTTCTACGTCTTTGTGGTTAATGATCGACACATTTTTAATACTTAATATCCAGATTGGACGCAAAAGACCGGCCATTTAACTCACGCAATGTCTACTTCCGTTTTGTTTATCGCAGTGAGCCTCCCTTTGAATTGTAATGTCCGCCACATGAACTGGGTTTATAGCATTGATGCTTCTAAAATGCTTTGATTACGGCTTTCGATCGTCCCCAATACACTATATAATATACTACAAGGTATGACACTCCGGACTAGAAATTCCACGGGTGCTTCAGTTTAGCCGTCCATAGCAAACACAAATTCAATAAATCTTCAAAACAACAGAGGTTCAACAAACCATGAGGAACTGTTGTTTCTCCCAATACCATTCACAGTGTCCAGCTCTACCGAGTTCGCAACAAATTCGCGGTCAAAGCACAAAAATCTTCCCAAAAAGTCGCTGCACGCCAGGAATATGCTACACGGAAATTGCCGGTTTGTCACGGAAGGTCACGACATCAATTACTCCTTTTAGCCCAAAGATTTTACAGTTACACTAGGACGGCCATCTTGGGATATAGTATCTTGCTTAGCCAGATCATTTCGTAACCTTCCGTGGTGAACCTGCAATTGCCGTCGATTATAGAGTTTTGTGGTTGCTATGGCCGGACGGCTGAAATGAAGCACCCGTGGAATTTCTAGTCCGGAGTGTCATACCTTGTAGTATATACACTTGGGAACCCAATGGTTGACCGCCTAAGCGTAAAACGAGCTTGTTGTCGTACTCACCCAATTATTCCACTTCAAAGTTATACTCGGAATAGGATTTGATTTAACTCTCACAAATATATAGCATTCGTTGATTCAAAAGTTTTCTTTTATTTATGCCGAATTGTTGAACTGTGCATTGCTTTTCGGCAGTCATTTTATACTCCTATTGTCGTCATATATGCTGCCGCCTTTTGAAAGAACAAAAAAACACGCAGAAAAGGCCAAGAAAATAGTGGAAAGTGGTTTACAAGAATTCTAGTTCAACCACAAACTGTTTTACTGGTATGATGTCGATTAAAATTGATTCAGAATTTCAGTTCTGGAAAATAAATCGCGATTGTTTTATTCCAGACAAACCTTACTTTATTTTCTACTTGTGACCTCTTTATTTGACTTTTTGCCGTTGTTGTTCTGAACACCACTTATCTCTGCTGCCATTCTTTTTCTATTCGGTTTTTCTTCATTCTCTGTTAACACCTTGTCAGCCAAAACAGAACTGTAACCCTTTGAGACTTGGTCGGCGGAAGTTGATCATTGAATCTCGATGTAGTTGTTCTAATAAATTGCCCAATATCATATTGTTTGACTTTTTCTCACCTTTAACAAACTTCTGCAATCATAAATAAATAAATACATACCCAAGTTGCATTTGCATTTTATTGCTCAACCTCTTCTTTTATTTTTGATTATGTCATGCTGCATTGTATGTAACAATGCAATATAGTGAAATAAAGTCAACGTTTCACTTTATTGGTGGCCACTCTCTATCAATTCAAGTATTTTAATTTTCTTCACAGTAAATCCAACATGCCTGAACCAAAAAGTTCAACATCAATGTTGAGCTCAGTACTTTGTTTTGCAATAAAAAACAAGTGGACAATATTTTGATGACCAATGCGTGGGCCGAAACTGTTAAGCACCCAGCGTGTTGCATTTGTCTGTTGCGTTTTTCCTTTGGCCTAACAGGTGTCGGTTAGTGCCTGGGACAAATAGAGACATTGCATAAACAATCCCTGGGTTGTCTTTTGTTACGTCTGAAGAAAATTTAATTTCGAAAATATCATCTGAAAATGAACAAAAAAGTGCATTAGTAAAATCTACAAGTTTTTAAGTGGTCTCAAAAAACAGTCGGTAAATGCACCGAGTTTCGTCTCAGTTTTTCCATGCGTGTTTCGCCCGAGAGGTTAGTACCTAACGTGCAGACGAGCACTCCAGATTGGAACGCTAAGTCCCGCGTGGCTGCGCTGCACGCGAAAGAAGATGGCTAACGACCATTGGAGCCTGACGACGATAGGTATTCCGACTATATTATAGTGTAATGGGGACAATCAGAAAGCTGAGGACGCCTGCGATTGAGAAGCCGTGACTCTACGTCACAGCCGGAGTTCGCATGCCACAACATTGAGATCATTATATTGTACTGAATGCTCGATCCTTAGCAAAGTCAATATTGTACCAAAAAGAGTGAGATCTGGTAAAAAAACAGCCATGTTTTTCGTTCTGGGCTCATCTACAATTGATGTGACATGCGCTTTTTATCTTTTATTTGATGACGTCTCCAGAAGTGGTATCAAAGACCCGCACGGCAAAGTCTGTCATGAGAGCCTGCGTCTGCTGAAATATTATTACTTGAACATTTGTGACATTGCAAGCAAACACGTTCCTGAAATGATCATGTGAAGTAAATATTGTTTTGTATCATATTTTTGGAGGTGTTTGTCAATCAACCAGAGATGCATGGCAGTGTTCTGCAGCGTGATGTTAAGAGCAAGGTGACCAGTATCACAGTGCCTTGTGTCCTGAATGTCTATACATGTTGTTCTCAATAATAAACGAGTAAAGCAAATAACATCACTACTGTCAACATGTTTTTTTCAATAGCTCTATTGTCATTCTCAAGGTTAAGGAAATATGTTTGCTCTAGTACAGGCTCTGAATACTTCCTTATAAGACGGTCAGGAGCTGTTGAAATGTTGGTAGCTGTGTTATGTGTTATTTTGATTACCTATAACACTTTTATTATTGAGAAGTTCGTTATACAGCTACTGAGGTAGCGCACTCTGCTGTAGCACCATGTGGTGGTAGATGAATTTCTCTACTCTATGCTAGTAATTTTACGTAGTGGAAATGAGGCTTTTTACTGCCGTTTGTAAACTGAAAAAATGGCTTGGTACATTTTTAGTGGTAGGCGGGAATGTTAAATTTGATTATTTTTTACCGGGTCTAATCAGACAAAAGTTGGATGGTACCTGATTTGAAAAACAGTCACTTTGACAGAATAAAAGGTGTATTCGCCCTAATAACCCCCAGGGCGCTCAGAAAAAATCGTTTCAAGTGGGCGCTTATTGTAACTCAAGGCAATTGAAACCCGGTCTCCGAAACGGGAGAAATCGGAAGCTAAGATTCATCATATTTACGCTTTGTGACGTATCTGTAACCTATGACAGACTTTCTACAAAACGTTGGTGCATTGCTATCAAACTTTGCTGTTAAGTTGCCATCATTTTACAGAAAATTGTGCTGAAATCCCAGGGCGAAAATTCGCTGACTGACTGCCTCGCAATCGTCGACATGTCAACTTGAATGCTTCAATTCGACTAAAGCAAATTACCTGAAATCCTCCTTACGTTTTTCAGATAGTGTCCCTAAGATTTTGAAGTTCCCCTTGGAGTCGGGATTAGCGGCAAAAAAGTCAAAATCTATTCTAAACCATGAGAAAAACTCTCCTGGTCTCTAGCTACAGCAGTGCAACTCTCGGACTACTAGTTGTGATAGTAAACATGGAGCTTGACACCCAGCCACAAGCCATTTACTGCCTGGCCTAGTATTCTGTACACTCTATAAATGACTTTTGTAAAATACTTTAAGACTTTTTGTTAAAGTATACAAAAAATAGCACAAAGAAAAGTGTATGACATGACATCGATTTTTTTCTACATCCAATATTTATGATTTTAGAAACTAATACGTTGATGTGAATGTGGTGTATAAGTGCAAACTTGTAGTAGTAATTTTCATTACAGGCTTTGGTGGTTTATTTCAAGCTTTTCAGTTTCATTCATACACTTTTGAGAACTTCATGATATTTTCGTAATAGTGGATGTAATAGTTTTACAGCTATATCATCTATTGGGAACTATTTCAGTTGTGCAGTGATATGTCCCTGTGTAAGCTGGTTGAGCAGACGTCACTGGTATCGGTCATATAAATGAACACCAGTGAGTAGAACAAGATACAAAATAATGGCCACAATTGTCAAAAGAATCTTAAACATTATTAACCTAAACAAGCAATCTTGTTTAGTCATTAATCATAGTTTTTCATTTGAATGTGTAAACCATAGACATAAATATAATTAGCAAACAGCATCATCATTGGATAATAGCATATGCTGGTCAATAATTATCGTATTTAATTGATCTTATATGGCCTCAATCACCAAGACTGATGTGGAAATAACGCATATAGTAACTCCGCTTAAATTATGGTGGCAGAACACAAAAACCTACTTGCAGCACCAATAAATTCCATGGCCGAACCAAAAAACCTATGAGTCAATGGTAGGACCAAAAATCTTAACTCGTTGGCTGCAAGCATAACACTTCGAGCCCGCCGATTTTCTGGCTGATGCCGTAGGGCTCCCAGTGTTTTCCGCCATTTTTGTCCTGTGTAGCACTCTCCAATATGGCATGTATCTGAGTGGCGCGCGCCCGGTCTATGTATTAATAAGATGTCCATGGTGTAAAATAAATACCTACGTTGAATGTAACCACAGTAAACTAATTCTCCATATTCGTAGAAGTACAAAAAGAAACACTATGAACAAGCTTACTGTACACTTTATATGCATCCTAAAATGACGTTGAAACTCATTCAGGCCTCAGACAGACCTCAGACAGAGTGCATATCTGTGTTCAGGGATAATATTTGCTCGGTTTACATGAACAAAGAGGTCGTGTATTTTATAGGTTTAAAATTTCTCGAAAGGACTGAAAAGGCTGTGCAAATGCGTGTCAAAAGTTTCACAGCTCAGACTTAAGGCGGCGCTAATTTGCACAGACAATATGAAAATTATCCTTATCCCATGCGCGTTGAATCTGTCGAGGGAAAAGGCCTTGTAACAACGTTCTCCGTATTCACCTCCCGCACAGGTCAATGTCGAATCGACGTCGTTAGCCGGTTCGATCAAACTTTCGGAAAACAGTTTAAAAGTAATACAGTTGTAGCAGTCTAAATAACACTCAACATGCTATCAGGTCTCAATCGTAACATCTGGAGCAGGACTGTTAATTATATGACAATTCTCTGTCAGTTTCAATTGCTAAATATTATATCGTCTGCAACTCAAGCGTATAATTTTTGTCTGCTATTAAAATTGAATTCCGTTTCCCGTTTATGTTTTTGTATTACAATATCTAAGTGTGGTAAATACTTTCATTTTTCCATCCTGGAAACTCAGTAGTCATTATTTGTCTGCTCCTGACATGAACTAACAATGATATAAAAATATTCAGACTTTCTGCATTGTTAAAACTGACAAAAGCATTAAATTGTCTGCTCCTGGCCTGAGCTAAAAATGATAGAAAAACATTCAGAGCCTCAGCATTATTACAATCGACAAAAGCATTTATCGCACATTTTTGATGTTTGTGTTAGGTGATATCGAATTCCTTTCCGTAAATCAACCATGTTACCCGGGGCTATTAACAGTATCGAGGATCCGTTTTTATGATCAGTATGTGTAGCTTAGTCTCGTGTACTGGTGAACCTTTTTGGAGTTATCTGTATAATTTTTATGTCGCCATTCTTAAAGTTACTTAAAACCTGTGCGTTCTGTCAAAGAAAAACAAGTTTTGATTTATTGCACTTGTATCTTGATGAACTTTTCTTCTTCAGGAGCGACCTCTTGGCTCAGAAGACATTTCTTCAGGCAAAGCTGATAAAATTCCACCCCACGCCGTGACCCATAAGCTTCAGTGGTCTGAAGAAATATCATACTCCCTTGCGCTCTCTTGTTTTGAGCATGTATGGGAAAAACTTTCAAATTCATGTTTTGTCAGTTTAGTTGACATTTTAAAATGTCTACGCCCAATCGCTAAATAACTATCCTTCACTCTTTCATTGACCTGTAACAATTTTTTTTCTCAGACTCACCGTTTTTGCGTTATTTGCCCTTAAATTTCAAGAAAATGCAAAATTTGAAACTTTTCGAAATTTTTACGGAATTTTGTAAATCTATATTTTCGATAGAGTTTTGAACGGGCTTTCAGGAGGTGTTTTTTATTTTTCGCTATGACGTCTACTTTTTGAATTATTGGAGATTTTCTGATAACGCTGTTAGTCCTTTGTTGGTTTACCTCCTATTGAGCAAGACTGTAGCCTATTTCTTACTGACTTCTGACATCTTCGACCGTCGTATGAATGTGATAATCATGTTCATCAACACCATCATCAGCATTATCATCGTCATCTTCATCAACATCCTCATTAAGGCGCTTTTTCAGTTAATTTCATCTAGTGTCGCTCCTCTGAGCGCTTTCATTCTATTTGTTGTGGTAGTGTGGGTTGTGACCTGCAACCACATCAGATAGGGAGTGAGGCTGATTCATATGTGACAACGGAAACACATGTATATCAGGATAAATAGGAAGGAAACTTCAGTGCCATGATGGCGCCAAAATACCCCTCCAACAAATTAAAGCTTATTCAGAGAAAAGAAAAATGATATGCATGTACTCAGGATACCTATAAATAAATGTTCTTCAATTAAGTTTACGTAACATCAACTGAGTGTGCAATGACTATTTGTTAATTCATTTTGTATTTTGTCAGTGTTTGTTCCATTAGATTTTATCACCCAGGGTAATTGATATATTTTCTGTAGTTAATGGATTGAAAACAATAAAAAGTAAATATGCCAAGCTGTAAACAACAGTTTGCATACGTGAAACTTAATTCTTTCTCAAGGAGATCTTATCACACAAGCAGAAAAGGATCAGATGATGGCAAAAGGTAACGTAAAATGAGGTCCACGCTATGATGACTGGAAATGGTGGAAAAGTCCGAAAGAATATGCAGTCTCTCACTAAGTCTACATTAGCTATAAAATCGTACTTGTGTTCGATTCTTATAGCAGCAAATCAAATTATCCCTTGGGCTTAAAGGTGGCAATCCCAGGTGGTCATCTAGTTGTTTCCTACTCTTTTATTTTAGATTCTGTTGCAGGAAGAACGCCTAGAATTTGAAAAGCTACATTTGTCTGAAAAAAGTTGAACTCTAAAGTTTATAAAGAGCTTTCTATAAAAGAAAACAATCTGGGTATTGAAAAAGTTCATTTCACTAATAAAATCAAAACTCACTAAACAGAAAGGAAAGGTCAAAATTCCAAAAACAATATACTACTAAACATTATCAACTGATAAATAATGAAAATAAAAAATAATAATGTACAGGTGTTGTTGAAGAAAAAGAAGAATACTCCACTCTATATGAAACGTGAACAAATTAATCAGATTATTCAAACGTAAAAATAAGTTCCTCAGTTATTCGGACGTAAATTCATCTACATGTATATAGGCCAGAATCTTCTGTAATTTCATCAAACTTGTGGAGTACCACAATATTGTAATATTGTCATAATTTTATATTCATTTGGGTTTGTTTTGGTCCATTGGTCTGCCTGTCATCGCTTGTACAATTGACCTATCGCAAGCTCCGCCCCTTTGCGTAATGTCGAGTAACAAACAATGAGTTTTACCCAGCAACATGTTGTTTGTCGGGTAAAATGGCGGCTTGGAAACGAAGGTGTGCCAATAATACTGCGTTCTAAATGGCCAGTTCAGCCGTCACTCAAAATCCTGGCGATAGGTCAATTATCTTGCTGTGCAGTCACTCTGACATGCGTGTATTGTGTGTATGCACTCATTCTACTAAAATAAAAGTTACAGTGGAAACTGTTCTTACTCATCACTCTGATCTTTGATTTCGTATGATACATTCTGACTGCAGTCACTGTGTAGCTCGTTTAGCCAATCTGTCGTTTTGCTCAAGTTGCTTTGTTTTTCTACAGAAAACATTAAGGACGTTTACTCAATTCATCAGTTTACCCGACATTTTACTGTATTTTTGTGCAGGGAGTATGGATAAAAATAATATTGTATTCGCTTTCTAGCTCAAGTCAGACTTTAATCAAACTCGAGCAGAAGTTGACAGCTTAGTGCGTGCACCTCACGAAGGCAAACACAATTTCGTTTTTATATGAGCTAAACTATGATGGACATTTTGTTGTACAATGTTTAAGCATTGCACGTTAAAAAGAATAATTATCCGGTGTTTTTAACTGTGTGTGGTTGGAAATATTCTCATAACTGCAGCAACATCCAGTGAATGAATTTGGCCAAAGACTAATGACATTTTATGTTGAAAATTGTGTCTACTGAACATCCAATGACTGTGCTGAAATATATGTGCATCCAACAGTGTGTGTACATCGTTCCTATTTTACATCAATTTGTCATGTTCTGTTCTACTCCACTATAGTTCAGTTCTACATAAATGGAACACAACTACCGTTCTTCTGCATCATTGATTTCATAAATGTTTATTACGAAATCTTCAGAATACAATGAATATATATAACCCAGAAAGCTCCAAGAGGCATTAGATCTGGGTTAAAAATATAAAGAAGTCTATATACAATTATTATACACGAATACGTATATAAAAACTGAAGTTAAGATTACAATGATATATGATTACGAATGTAAATAATTCATTTTCATACACATGTATACAATTATATCCACTCACACAAAGAGATTCAATGTTATAAAGAAATTCTGATACTATTTCCAATAAAACCTTATTTTCAATTGGGTTAAGTTCTTGACATCCATATAAAAATAATTTTGTTGTACAATTGCGGAATTTCAGAATATTTTTGTAAACATTGGGAGTATTGTTCGAGTGTCTGGAAAAGCTGTACCCTCTGCTCCTTGCATACCTCACAAGCAAAGAAAACATGAGGATAGGTTTGGGTGTCTCCACAGGGACACAGAAGCGAAATTTTATAAAAAATATGTCTTAATTTCTCGTTGTTTAGGAATAGACCGCATCTTGATCTGTATAGGGTTATTTTATGGTTTCGAGGAAGTTGGAATGATGTCAATGGGACTGGCAAGTCTTGAGACGGTAGTGGTATGCATTTTAAAGTTATTTTTAGAGGGATATACGATTGAAGTGCTTTCTTTTATTCTGAATGGTAAGGAATTCCAGTTGTCAATACAAGTTAATATCGTTGATCTCCTGATGGCTTGGTTGATGGAAGTGTGCATATTACTTTGCTGCAGTCCTGGTCTCGTATTTGGTGTTTTGTAGGAGTCAACGAGGATTTTGTTAGAGTAATTGTTTATGTTGGTTAAGACTTTGAATGTATACAGGGACAGGTGGAGTTTACGACGGGTTTCTAGTTTGCTCCAGTTGTGACTATTTAGAACCTTGATTGTGTTGGACCCTTTGTAGGCCCCTGTTATGGCTAAAGCTGCTTGGTATTGTAGTCTTTCTAATAGCCGCGGCGAATGTGCAAATCCGCCATATTTGATTTTGCCGCCGCAGTTGCATTGTGGGAAATGTATGCTTCTATCGCTAAGACGAGCGATTGTGTACAGTGTTGCCGGGTGTTGTTGCAACGAATGTTTAGCCCAGAAGCGGTTAATAAAATTATTTTATTTGAAATCTTATCAAAAATAAATTTTAAACGAATAACTAGTGCAGGAAACATGCAACTGTATTTTATTATAGAAATGTTTTGGAAATGAATTAAGTCAAAGTTGCAGCACCCCACCTTCGTCGACTGTGACTCCGAGGCCCAGTCTGCAACCTCCGTCAGGTTCCAGTGGCGGATCTAGGATATCACAAGGGGGGGCCCAACATTTTGTCCGGCTGTAAGCATTTGCGCAAACTGAACCACGATTGTAGATGCGCATAGCACCGAATGGGGGGAGGTCGGGAGGGTTTTTTCTGTTTTTACCTCTAAAATCAAGCATTTTCCTTGATCCCTGAAGTATTATCCAAGAAAAAAAGGCAAAAAAAATACGGAAATCGAGTGACACAGACTCGCACTCACGAGCTAGTGCTCAGCGCGCGCATGCGTTACCACTACACCACCACGATTTATCTAATAATCTCATACTAAGAGACCTACTTGTTTATGGTCCACAGCGTTTGCGCGCGAAACCTACTTCTCTTTGTATGCTTATTACACGTTTTGTGCCATCGATTCTTAACAAATTTGTCGTATTTAAAATAGTCTTCAAATGCCCAAAAGACCAAATCCGTTTTTCTTGTTGGCAATAATGACGGGATTGCTTTGCTTTGGAAATCGTCTTAAGATAAGGTTTGACAAAGAGAGTATTGCGAGTTTCTGAGTGATTCACTAAGGCTTCGATTAAAATTCACATCTTACCAGCAGCTTCTGTTTTTTCATCGTCACTCAGGTTCCATTTTCTTTAAAAAATG
>NMRA01000150.1:740052-750942 GCA_002633005.1 Phoronis australis
ATATAAAACATTGCTTTAGGGAAATCAACATAACACATCCAGTGTACATTTACTGCGAATTATTTTTGGAGTGTATTAGACTAAATCATCACTGAATCATAGACAATCTATTTCGGACCGGTTCATAGTATAAAATTCTCTCACAGGGAATCAACAACAATATGAAAACAGTTTCTTCAGTTATGGCAGACATATAGTTTTCTTTTAAAATACTAATTGGTCTTAACAATTGTATGTAAGAATCACCCAATGACACATAGAGTGGCCATTTAAATGTACCCAAACACAACAAAAATGCACTGGTTCTGTTAAAGATGCTGCTGAAATAACACAAATAGGAAAAAGGTTCAAAACAAAACGTCAAAATACTATCACATCAGACAACTACCAACCATAAACTCTGTAAATCTGAATAAAGTTTCGTGAATTAACAACTTTCACTACTGGATTGAATAATTTTATTCATGGTGATTTTGATTCTCATGTCTGTAGAAGGAGGCATACTCTTTGCATGACACATTCACAACAACAAGGAGTGTCCTCAGGCTTACTCTTTCTGTGAAACATTGATCGCAGATATGGCACTGAAACAACTTGGTTCCTGAGCACTATGCTTCATATTGTGTTTTCTTATGCGGTAAAAAAATCTTGCCCCATGCAACATGGGGCTGGTAAAGGTCTTGCTTGCAACTAGTGAGTGACACTGTGTTTTATTGTCATGTGGTTATACAATAAAGGTTTCTTCCTGAACGAAGCTCCACAACATATATGCATACACAGCCCTTTGTCACATGCAGCAGTTGTGCTACCGGTACTCTTTTTTGAAGGCGTGTGTGTTAACACTCTGAAGGACTCCTCATGCGGCTACAGTTCAACTGAAAAATCAAACACATTTAATCATATTTGTGAGGCTAAATCTCACACAGAAATCATAAAAAACGGTGAAAGTATAACAAACAATTGACCTGTCAACTACTTCATGGTCGTATTATTCTAAACTTATTGATAAAACACCGTAACTTGAACAATTATTCAGGAAAATGCACTGAAAAAACGTGCTTTCACGATCGCATTTTTTTGCGTTCACGATCGCCATGGAGAATTAACAGCTTCGTTCCCGATCGCCGTCTCACACAAGGACCTGCTTGTATCGGTAGATAGCTCGAATTGTTTCACAAATTATAACTAACAAAGGTGTCGCCAGGGAAGATTTAACTATAAACGTCACACGTGTCCACTGAAGAACCCAGGAATTGCTAATAACAAGTAGAAATTGACGAATTTACAAGACGCAAGTCATTTTACCGAAAGCCATTGCATTCTGCGGTCTCTATTTCAAAAAAAAATAGCAAAAGCCAAGTATTATTTCAGATCCACAACAAAGGCTAAGCTCTGACGCTTTTCGATGTGTCGCATCGGTACCAAAGTAGCCTCTGTTTAAGAAGAAAATGACACTTATACTCACCGGGTACTTCACTGTCGTCTGCCATTTTTGGTGTAAGGTTTCGTTCTCGATCGTCTTCCGGGCGTTCTCGATCGCGGGTTGGCCGGGGTGGTACACTATAGGCAGGAATTCAGAGTTCATCAGTGAACGGGACGGCAAACAAAATCTGGAATATCATTAGGGGATTGAAGAATTATCGATGACTAAACTGTTATGTGAAATCTGACAGGGAAGCAAATTGTTTTTTTAACTTTCCTCGTCTTTAGGACTAACTTATATTTTAACTTGCCACGTCGGACAAGTAGAAATGAAATGTACTTGTCCTGACCTATACGACACTTGTCCGCTGGTAGTTAAACTCAAATTATAGTTTTCAAACACATATGAATGATGCACATTATACCTGTTACCACAAGCTCAATAAACATATGTAAGAGCATACATTACACAACTTTTAAATTTCGCACAAGTTTATTGAAGTGGGTATTTGGATTTGGATTTCACCAGTGAACAGGCCCCAAGTTTACATGTTTTTTACAAGCTGCCCAGTGAGCCGTCGACTTTTCCCAATGGAATCGTAGACAACCATGCACGTGCTAATGATTGACAGGTCTTCTTACTGAATACTTTGAGCTTAGACAACCAAACACATATTAACGATTGACAGGTCTTCTTATTGAATACTTTGAATTGTGTAACATTTTATATACATTGTGGCCTGCATGCACCCACCTCTCAGCCCACACTCTGCCTGGACCATCACCTGAATGACAACCTGACCGTCACATGGCGGCAACGCCTCTTAGAACCCTAACCCTTCGCCAGGTTGGAGGCATCTGTCTGTCCTGAGGGTTATGCCCGCCTGGGATTCTCCCACCAGCTGTCCTCTTGCCCAACCACTACTGAAGTCTCTTGCATGGCAAATACAGGGTGCCAGAGCTGCCGAGCTGGTATTGGCATCTTACATCAGCTCGGACTCACGAATGACGACCTCCCGTGCACATGCAAATGCACGCAGCGAACAACGAAGGCATACCAATCATTGGCGCGACTCCCATACGTTTCGCGGGTGCAATAACGACAGTAAGGCGCGAGAAACACGCCACCTGGTCTACATCACGCCATCATCAAGCAAAGTGTTCCTGAGCCGGGAAGCATGCGTAGCCCTTGGCATAATCTCGACAATCGGTGAGTTCTGCGACTCAGGACAGAACATGCCCAACCCGACGCTGACTGCTCCGTAACATACTGCTGCAGTCCCGAGACAGCCTCGCTTTACTCCTGCCCGAAACGCCACCACCAAACTGTCGACTTCCAGCCACTCAATAAGTAAGCCTTGCGAGAGACACACCATACCCCGTCCCCATTCCACCAGGCCAGATTGGTCCCGCCGAAGACGAAAAAACAGTCTTCGACGCTTGGAACGGTTATCACATTGTACCTATTTGTCAGAAAGGCCGTCATTTCACCACCTTTATCACCCCATGAGGTCGATACCGATACCGTGTGGCCCCCAATGATACTTAGCATCTGGCAATGCGTACACCCGCCGCTTTGATAAGCTGGTCGTGCATATACAGAAGAAGACAAAGATGATACTTTGCTCTGGGCAGACACCCCGCTGGAAAGCTTTTTCCAGGCCTGCGAATGGAATCATACTCAACCCGGACAAGTTTACCTTTGGCCGGGACTCGGTCGAGTTTGCTGGATTGGAGATCACTCGAGACTGTTCGTCCCTGCACGGCGTTCCTTAGCACAATCCTGGACTTCCCCACCCCACAGTCACTTACTGACATGCGCTCCTGGTTCGGCCTTCTCAACCAGGTATCGTATGCCTTTAGCATGGCTAACTGCATGAAAGTATTTCGTGACTTGCTGAAGCTCCACACACCATTTGTATGGACGGACCAGCTACAGTCCTTATTCGACGAATCGAAGAGAGTCATCGTTCAAAAACATTGAGCACGGGGTGCGTATATTTGACAAATCGCGACCGACGTGCCTTGCCACTGATTGGTATAAAGAGGGCATTGGTTTCTGGCTCTTGCAAAAGCACACGTCAGCGCCTCATCCCGTTTTGCTGTCGCTCAGGCTGGAAGGCAACTCTCGTCGGGAGTCGTTTCATCCACCCCGCTGAGTCCCGGTACGCTCCGACAGAGGGCGAAGCGTTCGCCGTTGCTGATGCCCTCGACAAAGCTCGTCACTTTGTCCTTGGCCAAAAGCCGCTGGTCAAGATTTTCACAGACTGCTCCCTGGAAAATATACCACACTCCCGCATCAGGAACCTGAAGGAAAAGACGCTTCGGTACCGCTTCAAGGTCATGCATGTACCTGGTGCCCATCACAAAGCAGCAGATGCAACATCCCGGCGACCATCAGGACCAGCGGTACGACGTCCCCTCCCGGATGACGTTGCCAACATCATGGGTTATGACTCTGCTTGTTTATCTTGAGACAGATGTGTCTCGCCCCTCCCTCACGATGCACCCTCGGGCAGCTACCATGGCGACCCTCCGAGTCCCACCTTGCTATCCATTGAGCCTGGAACAGTTATGGAACTCAACCGTCTCGACTTTGACCTCACTGGACTGCATTACATGGGACAAGGTACGCAAGTAGACAAGCAGCGACCCCACGATGAGTGCCCTGTTGACCGATGTTGAGTGCGGTCCACCGAATAAGCAGTCGGAAATGGCTTCCCCACTGCGTGCGTATCATCAGTTTTGTGAGCATCACCACGCCGTTGATGGTGTTGTCATCTACAAGGACCGCATCGTGATCCCTCCCAAGCTGCAATCCGCTGTTTTGGACACCCTGCACTCTGCTCACCAGGGTGTATTGTCCATGCTGGCTCGTGCTAAAGCCTCCGTCTTTTGGCCTGGCATCATTTTAGACATTGCAAACCTCAGAGACAACTGTAACCACTGCAACCGGATGGCTCCATCACAGCCCTAGTGTGCACCGCCAATGCCACCGACCTAACCGGTGTACCCTTTTCAGAGCGTTTGTGCAGATTTCTTCACCTACAAAGGTGCCCATTATCTAGTCATATTTGACAGATACTCCAACTGGCTGATTGTGGAAAGGGCCCACTCCGTCTCGGATGGCTTGATGGATAGCCTACATCGGTGCTTCGACGTTACTTTCGGTATACCAGACGACCTCTCGAGCGACGGTGGCCCGGAGTTCTACTCGACCACGACGCGCAATTTCCTCAAGGCATGGGGCATTCATCACCGCGTCTTGTCGGTCGCCTATCTCCACAGTAATTGCCGGGAGGAGGTCGGTGTGAAGACGGCTATGAAGAGACTCGTCACTGACAACACCGCACCGTGAATGGCGAACTGGCCACGAATGCCTTTCAGCGTGCCATGCTGCAGTACCGGAATACCCCTGACAAAGACACAAAAATGTCACCCGCTGACTGCGTGTTTGGTCGCCCCATCAAGGACTTCATCCCGCTGTTGCCTGGGAGATAACATCCGCATAAGACCTGGGCTGAAACCTTGAGACTCCGCGAGGCAGCCCTGAGACAACGTCATATGCGTATCTCTGAACGTCTCAACGCACACACTCGCGGCCTCCCTCCCTTGGTTGTCGTTGACTGCGTCCGCATCCAAAACCAAGTTGGACCCAATCCCCGCGGAAATACACACCTGTCTCACCGCCATCCCAACCGTTGCCTCTGCTTATACTTCCACCCATCATGGACAAAGACGGTCCTCTCTCAGGATTCGTCCAGCGGCCTTTTCCCACCCACATCCGGCATGCTACCTTCTCTTGGCGATCACGTCGACAAGTCCATTGGTGAGAAGCCTTTCTCCCCTGACTCGTCCGTCGACCTCTCTCCTACCATGATGTCTCCGTCTGTGCCGACTGCCGAAGGTGACCCATCCGCTCAGACCAACGTTCCGTTCCCCAGGTTTCACTTCCTCCGCCTTCGGACGGACCTCGTCGTTCCACTCGCACCACCCGGAAGCCTTCCTGGATGCAAGACTTTGTTACTGTTGTATTAATGGGGAGTCGGTTGGCCAAGAGGACACACAAGTTCGGGCCTATTAACACGGTGCAAGAGCAAAGTCTGGAGAATACTCACATTGCGTCCGCACAGGACGGCAGCGAACTCCAGAAGGCCCAGACGATCTTGTCACGTGGTCTTGATGGTTGACTCGTCACGTGATAGGAGTGTGACCTCGGCTGGGCTCTTCTGGCGTTAGATGTCGCACCAGGCCAAGACCAACATTGTCACGAAAAGGACATCACGACATAGAGACGCCACAGCCGAGACTGACGTCGACATTTACTACATTCCTCCCTTCCCTAAAGAAAAGGAGTGGAGCCCTTATAGCAAATGGCGAACGTCACTCCCAACACCTAAGCATAAACCCTTGACCTAAGATGACAAGACTCTAAACCCTATAAGTAACATGATTAGGAATGACCTTATGAAGTAAGAATTACTGTTTAAAATTTTAACTAACTATTCTCCCCCCTACCAAAAAAAAACACATACTAATTAGACATACAGTCATAGCATATATCCATTATTGTAGTCGAACATGACTAAAAAAAGAAAAAAAAAGAAAATATGCTCCACTAATACCAGTACCAGGGAGCATAAAATTCCTGGACTATGCTATGACAACACTCTTATTGTTGGTGATGACCTGGCGAGAGAATATATACATTTTTTTTTTAAAACTAAAAAACTGAACAACAAAAGCATACTGGCCAAAAACTCTACCTGGGCCTCTATATACTGGCATTATTAGTCACTGTCGCTGACTGCTCATATGAGTTTGGGGAGATAGACAATATTGGTTCTGCCACTAGAGGGCTCACTGTTCCCCTATAGGTGGCACTGGCTGTTTTAATATGGCAGCCTCCAACCTACAGTCTCTGTGAACTCTTGTACAGGTACATCAGCTTTAGATTCATGTATACTGTTAGTTTAAGCACACAGTTCAGTTTGTCATTAGTTTATTACAGTCTTTATGTAGCGTATATCTACTCATAAGTCACAGATGTTTTATTTGTTTTGTAGATATCGCCATTATTCTTTGTCACATTGTCTGGCCGTGCAATAATGACTGGTGATTTATGAAATAACCCGTGTGTGTGTTTTGGTTGCCAAAGTGTCTAGGAGGGAGCAAATCTACAAAATCAGGTGCTTCCCTTATAAATACGTGGCACACTAGTGGAGTTTTTCTTAATCTGCATTTTCTCTCAAAAAAATTGGCCTACTGAATGCACGCCTTCCTCAGTTCTAAGACTCTAAGAGATGACGAGCAGCGACGGAGGTACGTAAAAAACCCAATCACGCTCAGGATCAGGGCGCCACTGTGTTGTGTGTGCTATTCCACTTCGGAGAGTCAAATTCCGTTACTTCAATCTGCCGAAGTATATTTGAACTACTATTCTTGACGTCCAACGTCAGTGTAGTTCCGTGAGGGTAAAATCGGTCCTCCGTGCAGTAAGCACCCACTCTTGACTTTTCAAAAATTTTGATTTTAACCACCCATGCTCAGGTTACCGTCCACCCGGTTTTTTGATTCCCAATTTAAGCGCCCTGGTCGGTAATCCGGACGAGTACGGTATTTGCGATTTTCTGTTGACGCTGCACAAATGTTGGTTTATCTTTTGTTTAACAATACTATATCTTTAAATAAAATAGAAAATAAATCTGAGACTAAAAGAGGCGATCCAGATCCTAAAGGATACTCTTGTGTGAGGAAAAGTAAATGGATCCATTCTACTCACAAGTGTATCTTGAATCGCCTCTGTTAGTTTTGGATTCATTTTCTGCTATAATTTATCATATCTAATCTGAAGCATCCATCAAGTGGATCCTAGGAGAAGCAACATGAATGGAAAGAAGTTTGATCAAGCAAAAACATCATTAGATAAGCACATCAGATATCTACATCATTTTAATACTCTATCCAACTTCAAGAAGAACATTTGCTTCCCTAAAGGAATGGATCTCAAAAAGACTCCCGCAATAGAATGCAACAACTTATTTTGATACAAATGGAATATGATCCATTTTTGTTGTTTTATTTATTTATACATTCTATATTACGTAATGATTTCTGACGTCTTCATTCATCATTTGGTTATCATCAACATGTTCATTATCGCTACCATCATCGTCATCATTGTCATCATCAATTTATTTTCAGTCAATTTCACCAAGTGTTGCCCCTCCGAGCGCTTTCATGTTATTTTGTGGTTTAATTCTGTATCTTGTTCCTTGTCAGATTTTCATGGAATTTGACAACCGTTGGCAGTGTTGTCGTGAGTGCAGACCACTACTTAGCATTCTCTTATTATTACTGCACTCGCTTACAGGGGACACTCATTTTGAAAACCAGTTTTCTCCAACAAATTAGGGGCATCAAACTGGTTCTCATAATTCAGTATCGTTGTGACCCATGTAAGTGACAATAGCCCTTAGTACTCAATGTAGGTTCACCACAACATCACTCAAACAATGTACTCTCCCAAGAACTATGTGGTAGTGGCAGATTTGAGACAAAAGCTACATTTGATTGTGTTTCTTGTAAATGAAGTATATTTCATCACTGGGGAATATGAGAGGGCGTCCCAGAACTTTTGAGTGCGGGTTGGGCAATGTACATGCCTGTAAACTCGATCGAGCCATTCAGCTAAAAAACAACTTGGGTGATAATAGAATTTCTATAGCCTGGCCATATATTGCTGACACTCAGCAAATGTCATCTCCACTGACTCTGACTTGGGATTTCTCAGAGTCTATAGAAATAATCACCTTGGCGTGACCGCACGGCACCACTTGCGACATTGTGGAATCCATGTTCCTGTCACCTCTTAGACCACAGTCTTGAACTTTCCAGAATCTACTCAATTATTCTACAAACACATACTCTAGAATGTTCCAAACCACTGGTTCTATATTAGTCACTTATATGCTGGAACATGTTAGAATGTTGTCTGGTATGCTATTGTAAACAATTTACATCATCACTTGACCTCATGGGTCATCTCAATCAAGCGCGATCTTCTAGAAAACAAATAGAGAATAGCAAAATAAAACGTACAGAAATAAAACAAATGTCAGTCTTCTTCGGACCTTTTGTTTGCCGTTGCTCTCCTCTGTACAAAATGGTGGTTTAAATTGTAGATCACTAAAGATTATTCCAGGGATAGCAACTTCAAGTGAAATTACATCTCAAATGTTATGTTCTGATTATGTAATTTTGTAGCAAAAAGCATAGGCTTTCTTATTATGACATGTTGGAATTATTTTTGTTTCTATTATTGTCATTTCAGCAAAATGTAAAACTCGCTCCCTCTCCCTCCCTTGTTCTACACCGGCCTCTCCATCTCTATTCATCCTTCCCTCCCACCTTTCATTCTACTCACTGATGCCAAATTTAAAATGATTGTTCCTAATATTTCTTCAGACTTGGCATTGACTTGTGTGTTACCAAAATGTGTTTTACATGGTTAACTGCTAATTCATATTTCTCTCTAAGCTTAACCACCATTATTGTCAAAGACATTGTCTCCCTCAGTTTTGTTGTTTCCCTAAAAATAACTTCTGCATTATTGTGGTTTTATTTCAGTGAATATCGCTGCTAACAAACCAACTCAACAGTCCAGCACACTTGGTAGTCTCACATCTTCAAAAGCTGTGGATGGGGTCCTGAGACAACACTACACCTACTGTGCTCACACAGTTGAGGAGAAGGACCCCTGGTGGAGAGTGGACCTGTTAGCTGTGTCCTCTATTTCTTCTGTTGAAATAGTGAACCGACGTGACTGTTGTGGTAAATTTTACCTTCATTTGAAATAATTTGATGAAGTCACAATTCACTAAAACTAATTTGATATACTGACTTAGAGTTGCTATAAATGTGTATTCATAAAAAATAAGTTGTGATTTAGTGTAATGGTGTGGGTCATGAAATTGGTCTCATGTTGTTCCTTACTCAAATTAGAGCTGATAGCTGGACTTGACCAGTCAGGTCATTGGTTCAGATCAGGCCTAACAAGTTTGTACCATTAGGGTGTTCTCCTGTTCAGTGACTAGGTACTGATATTATCTAGCTCCTTGGTTTACTGCCGAGAACAGTCTTTTGTCTGGTGTGACAACATGCAGGCCAATTATCTACCAAGCTTATTACCAACCACATGTGAACACAGTCAAACCCAGTGCATTGGTACGTTCGGACAGAATAGATTGTTTTAACTTCTGTTGTATTTGGGGCGATTTTGATGTTTCAAAACCTAAACATGATCAGCATTTGACGAGGAATTCAGAAATGCTATTGGTTTATGTTCGTAAAGTCGGGTGATTTTCGGACGGCCCGCCATTTTCGATCAAGAATAAATGTTTCCGAAATGAGTTTTTCATAGTCCACGAAATTCGTACAAGGTCCAAAAACTGTTTTTCAATGATCTTTGAATTTCGGACAATGTCATAAAAGTCGGATTTTCGGATAAGGAAAATTTTAGAAACGCTAATTTGGGATCGACACAACTCCCGTGTCACTAAAGCGTTCAACGGATGATTACTACTCTATAAGGCTTGAATCTGAGAATTGGTGTAACGGGCTTTGTAATTTTTACCTTGTCTTGACGATGTCATGACCGTTACTCGATTGAGTCTTGCGTTTAGCTTGTGTTTGGCGCTTTAGCTATGAAAAGAGTCACCGAGTCCCGCATGACGAAAATTTCTGATGAAAATACAAATGGGAAATACACTGAAGGCTGCAGTTTTTCGTTGTAGCGTAACATGTGCTCTGGTTTAAAGTGTAATTTGCAAGGTCCAATTATGTCAAATTGCAATAATATCTTCAAGGTATTGCTATTTGGATGTATTTTATTCAAATCATCGTATTATTGTATCTTTAGTTGTTTTAAAAAAGCGAAAAGAAAATGCACGAAAAGTTGACCTTTGACACCGTGACATGGTGTTGGGGAACACAAACCAGATCATATCCCACAATGCAGTTCACTGCTATTATATCACAGTACACGAAGAACAAAGACCGTTCAACCTTGGCGTGTTTTAGCCATGGTGCTTCACTGTGTGTGTGCTAACTATTTTAACACCACCCAGGTGGAAGGCATGAGCCCATTTAAATTCTAAAAAGACAAGCATCTGGCTGAGTAATGGCAGGTTTTCGTGTGCTCTGCTTGTCTTTTGAAAATGACTGTCAAGTCAGCCATCTGTTGGAGCCGAAATATGCTCCGACCATTTTGAGGACGGCTGCTTTGACGACAAACACATCGTGATGGTTGAAGCTGGTCTTATAAAAGGGTAAGTTACCTTGAGAATTTTGATGTCTAATAATTCATGAGGCTTTCGCAGTGCCTGAACAATAACAATCTTTTTTCACAATCACCGTAGTTCTCAAGTGTTTAAAATCTGTTGTTTTTCCGTGAAAGAAAATGGATCA